>JARVGP010000081.1:0-44459 GCA_029876185.1 Mansonella ozzardi | reverse complement strand
AAAAAAAAAGCAGAAGACCTAAAAAATTGATTTTGATCAAAATTAGAAAATAACTGTAAATTTCATTTCTATCTGTTATTGCTGTTACTAATAAAATTTGGAAATTCAAGTAAATGTTTGAAAAATTATTAAATTTAATCAAATTTTAAATATTCTTTTATCTAAAAAGTTAATTTCATTACAGTAAAGAAAAAAAGAACTAAAAAATTAATTTTAATTAAAATTAGAAATTATTTTAAATTTCATCTCTCTTCACATTTTACTATACACTTTTCCTACTTTATTATTATCTATGAAAAAGGTATGTATATAAATAATTTTTTCCTACATTTTACATTTTCTTTTCCGGATAATACATCATCGGTTTTCAGATCATTTGCATCATTTAAATAATAACGCAAGGTTCGGGCTAATATTATTCACATCATTTGGTAGTAGCAAACGGTTCGGATAAGGATTATTTACATCATTTGAATAATAAAACGATTCGGATAAGACCATTTGCAATTATTACATAATGCATTTTGTTTTGTTGAAACGAATTATCTGTTTTTTGAACATAGCTTTTTTGAGAAAAAAAACAAAAAAAGAAGGAAAGAGAAAAGAAATGATAGAATAGTCAAAAACTATGGATATAAAGATAGGAAGATTAATGAGAAAAATAATGTAATAATTAAGATGAAAAAAAGAAAGAACCTGCGAATGAAAATTCAAATTGTCACTTCACTTTTCTGAATATCAAATAATTTGGTTTCAAAATCTTTTTTGCTTTTTACCCGCACAGTTTTACTTAAGTATTATGCAAATGAAATCATATAAATTTTAATAACATAAAAATTTTAATAACATTTAAATTTAAAAACAATTTTTAATTAACATTTAATAACATAAATTTTAATATCATAAAAACATATAAATTTTAATAACATAAAACAGATAAATATTTCACTGGTTTTTTTTCTGATTTTTTTTTTTTTTAATTTGTAAAAAGTAGAAATGTTTATCAAACGAAACTATGAAAGTTATTATGCTAATTTACAAGAGATGGTTAACATAAAAAAAGTAAAGTAAAATTGTGATTTTTTTTTTTTGCATTACAAAAACTATTAATTAATCAATTAGTAGGTATTTATGATATTTTATAATTGTTTGCATGAATTTCAATCAATAATTTTATTTTACGAAAAAAATATAAATTTAAATAAATAATTAAATTATTCACTCATTTGATTAATTTCATTTTAAAAAAATATTTTTTGTCTTCTTGCTATTTTTTAAACATTTCTTCAATTTTTTTTATTTTTATTTTTTCTTTTTTTTGTGGTGTGAACTATCCTTTGACACACAAATTGCTACTAGAATAGATAATATAATTTTTCAAATTATTGCCATTCCACAGAAATTTATTTTTTTTCCTTCCATTGCATTTATTCCTGGAATATTTTTCATACTTTCTGATTGCAAAAAAAAAAATTACGAAAGCTTTTATAAAAATAACGATTTTTTGAAAAATATAATTTAATAGATGAATGCAAGTAAAAATTTTTTTCCGTCCATTCAATGCAAATAAAACTTAGCAAAAGAGTTTAAATCAAAATTAAAAAGAATTAAAGTAATGAAATTTGTTTAAGTTTAAACAAGTTATTCTCCTGTTTTTTTCTGAAACAGATACTAATCGTTGTTGTTATTTGTTATTGTTGCTGTTATTGTTTGTTGTTGTTTTTGCTGTTATTGTTTGCTATCGTTTATTATTGTTGTTGTAGCATCATTGTTTGTTTTAAATGGATACGGTGATAAGAAGGATTTAAAAAGCTTTTGTCATCTTCCTATTCTAATCTTAGATACTAATTGTTGTTGTTGTTGCTGTTAATGTTTTTTATTACTTATTATTATTTGTTACTATTATTGTAACAGCATTGTTTTAAATGAATATGATTATAAGAAGAATTTTAAAGAGCTTTTGTCATTTTTCTTTTGTTATCTTCCTGATTCTAATCTTATGAATTATTTCTGTTTACTGAAATCATAATAACAATGGCAATAACCGGGACAGCTTCTTAATTCTGACTACATTTTCTTCTTCTCTTTGCTTCTTCTTTTCTTTCAGTATTGTTCATCGCTATCATCATCGCCATTACCATCATTATCATCATCAAGTAATCCATCAGCTTCGATGACGGTTCATCGCTCGTGTCACACTCACTCCTACGCACCGATATGACACATAAATACACAAATATATACATCCATCAATATAATTCATTTCATACCAAATGACTGGGTTTCACATAGAGCTTCATAATAATCAGCCAGCAATGATGTGAGAGGAAAGTTTTGATACACACAAGCTGTACAATTTTCATTTCTGCTCATTTATCCCCCGCAATTCCCAATCATCGCAATTCCCAAGCCCTGCAATTGCCAGGAAGTTTTCTATTAAGCATTGTATCATTCATTCTTGGCTTATACAACTACATAACTCATTTGCTTCCTTAAACTTATTGATTAGTTTCTGCTTATTGATTGCATCATTGAAATTAATTATTTGTTAATAGCGAAAAGGCAAAACAAATAATAAATCATTTTATTTCTACTTCAATTTCAAATTCTATTCCTAATAAATTATTAATGCTTATTAATTGTATTACAATTATTAATGAATACTTAATTCATTTTTAATTATTATTTCAAAATTTTTTTCTCTTTCAAATTTTCTTTATTATCAAATTATAAAACCTATGAAGATTTTGATGTAGAATTCATGATAAAATCTTAAATGTTTTTTTGATTATTAAATTCTTATAATTTTACAAAAAAGAAAAAAAAATGTTTCATCAAGTTGGTACAAATAATATCATTCTTTATCTGTCTGTCTATGTCACATTACCGCCTCTTACAATATGTGTGTACGCCAACAATATTGTTTGTTTCATCTGCTGGTGGTAGCAGGAATAAAATTCGGCCTTCAGATGACCTTCAAAATATTCGAATTACACAGATTATTTTTATGTATATGTGGTATGTATGTATGTATGTTATATGTTTGTGGTTATTTCTTTTTTCTGTTTTTTCTTTCCATGATCAAATCCACAATTTTCGAAAAACAAAAATTGCAAACTGTGTAAATTAGTTAATAAATTGTCACCCGTAAATTAATTTTGTTTGTTTACTTATTAATTTATAATTTATGAATATTTTTTTTTTATACTAATAAAACTAATTTACATTAAAACTGTAAACTAATTAAATATGCTTGTTAAAAGGAATTGTCACGAGAAATTATCATCCGCAAATTTTGTTTTCTTTACTTATATAAATTATATTTATAAATATTTTTATTTCATACTAATAAACTAATTAAATTTTTTCGCTTCAAATTAATTAATTAAAATATTATTTATTTATGAATATTTTTATTTTATACTAGTAAAACTAATTTATTTTTTTTTGAAATTCTCAGTTATATTTCATACTAATTTTTCAAAAAAAAATTTTTTTCTTTTTCAAATTAAATTTCACCACTCTTTTCACTCTTTTCTTTATGCTTTTCTTTTTGCAAAGATGAGAAATTTTAATGGTATTGAACTTTTGATGTTTTTTTTTTATCTTTTATTCTAAGCAAATATCGGTTTTTGTTCTAAATTTTTTTAATCATTGTTAAACGGTGAAGAAATAATTTTTGGAAAATTTTTCAAAAAATTTGAAATTTTACAATTTTCCATTGAATTTCTTAAATAGCAAAGAAAATTCTTCGTTCTTTTTTTTTTGATTTTATCTTTGACAATTTTTTGTTGAATTATGGTTAAGCAAATCTATGATAATGTTACTAAACAGTATCTGCAAGAAGGAAAAGAGAGAGATAGAGAAGGAAAAAAGACGATAAGATATATAGGAAATTAATTAACTAAATAAAGTATTATTCCATATAAATAATAAAATTAGAATTAGATGTGATTAATTGATTAATTATTTAAGGAGTGATGTTTATTTAGAATTCAAATAATATGTATGAAATATATTAAAATTCTATCGTATGCAATTAATTTCAATTCTATCTTATATAATTAATTTCGTCATTGTTTGTTATTTTTCTTTAATCAATCAGTTTAATCAATACATTTTATGTCACTTAAGACAGAAAACTAATTTAAAAAAAATAAAATTTAATTCCTATTTTGTGTAATTAATCAATTATCAAATGAAACATTTTTAGATAAGAAATTTCAGGGAATATCAATGTGGGTTGGTGACAAGAACGATTTGCTAAAAAAATGTTGATAATTCATTCAATTCTTTTTTTAACTATATTTTTACCTTTAAGTTGCTTACCTTTTAAACTATGCTTATTTTTCCGATTTTTTCTTTCTTATTATCCATTTCCGATACGATTTTATCTTATTATCGATTTCCGATATGGAATCATTGTTCATTTCATTGTCTTTGAGGTAATTTTGTACATCTTTTGTATCATTTTACAATTTCCTGTGATTTCTTGCTGTAAATTTTTATTTTTTTAAATATTATTTCTCAGTACTTTTAATTTTCCTTTTCTTTCTTGTGCTCTCTCTCTTTCTTCCTCTTCATATCTCTTTCACTTTTTCTTTTTTGTATCAAATTAAGAATTTTGATAATCCTAATTGTACGAATAATTTTACTTCAAATTTTTAGAACTCATGAATGACATAGGTAACATAAAGCTAACATATATTACATACGTCTGTACACGTAAGTGTACATTGATGAGAGCAAAAAGTTTTTGAGATCAGAGAGAAAAAAGGAGTGAAATTGATGAAAAAAAAAGTACTACTAAGATAGTACCGCCGTTGTAACTATGGTGGTGTAAAGGCAGTAAAGAAGGAACGTTGTGACATCTGTATGATTGATATCGTAGATAGTAGACCGGTAATTGAAAGGTAAATTTCGCAAAAATTTCGAACGATGAAAAGAAAAAAATTCACTTTTCAAAATTTGTTTCGCCTATCGTAAAAATAATTTTTGGATTTTACATTTTTTCATTGTAAAACCATAAAATGTTCAAATATGAGCTAGTAAGATGAGCTAGTACTACTTAATACATAGTTTTTTTAGTAATTCAGTTATTTAATTTTTAAATTTTTAATCAGCTAATTATTCGACTACCTTAATTTCTTAATTACCTTTAATTGTTTAATTAATTATGAACATATGACACCGAAAATTGCATAAATTCAAATTGAATGATTTCTCTCTTTTTTTTTTCTCTTCAAACTGTCTAGTTTATCATGTAGAAGAAATTTTTTCGTTTGAGCTTTGATCAATTAAAATTGTTCATTAATTAAAAAGTTCAATAATTTGTTTCCTTTATGATTAATTGAACAATCGCAATCTTTTATAAATTACTCCTGATCAATTGATTATTTCCAATCTTGATTACTTCCGATCAACTGATTGTTTCCCATACACATCTGCGTAATGCATATAGTTTTGTAGATAATGTTAGGTTATATTTCTCGTTCTTTTTTTTTGCTGACATAAATTTTGGTAAATAAAATTAAATAAATTGAATCATCATTTTTTTTAAATTAAATTTCTCTCTGTGTGACAGATCATTTTGTCATTATTGTGACGAATTATAAATTATCGAAAGTAATAAGTAGAGCGGAAAGAGAGTGAAAGAAAGAGAGAGAATGAGGAAATAAAAGGAGATAGCGAAAGAGGGAAAAAATATTTTTCAACTTATTCAACATTCAAATACAGAAAGTTATTTTCAAATATTTTGAATAATAAATTATCGGTGTTCCTTTTATCTTTATTTAAATTTGTAAATTTTCAGTTTTATCAAAATACTTTTGGCAAGTATTACTTAGGATGAATAACCAATTAGATGAAACAAGAAATTCATAATCTCAGGGATTTTTTTTTGAATCTTCAAAATGAATGTTAAATTGAAGCATGAAATGTAATTTGTAATTATAAGGAAATATAATTTGAAAGTTTTCATTTTTTAATAAAACTAATTTTAATTCAAAAAATTTATATACTAAATAAATTACTTTTTAATTTAACTTATGCGTAAGAGTAACATGTATTTCTATCTTTTTTTCTAACCAATTATGACAATAGTAATGAAAAATCTTTTCACTTTAATGGATACATTTTAATTAATGCATTTATTCAATTTCATTCAATCAATTCTTGTCGTTTCATTTGGTCTATGTTTTATGTATTTCCTCTTTTCCACCTATAATTCATCTAATCTTTTTTTTTGCTTTTTAAAATCAAAAAATATTAGATGAAAAGAAGTGCACTATTTATCAATGATTTTATTAGATTATTAATTTCTTTTTTCTTTTTTTTTTTAAACGAAGCTTCTCTTCTGATGAGCATACTGTATTATTATTTATTGTTAATGTAAGTAGTCGAACAATAATTTTTACTAATTAACTTTCATTAATCCTAAGTTTTAATTTACAATTTTAAACAATGACAGAGAAGATAAGATTAGATAATATAATAATAACATTGATATTAAAAAAAGATTAGATCTTCTCTGTCTCTCGCAACAATTAGATAAAGTATTCAATTGAAGATGAAGTTATGCAATATGATATAGGGATATAATGTCGAGTGATATAATGTTATATACATTATATCACTCGAACAATGTTTTGTTTTGATTTTTATTAAAAAAAGTTTGTTTTGGCAGAGATGAAAATTATAATTGTAATTTTAGGTCAGTGATTAAAAAAAGAAAAAAAAAACAACAACAATTAAAATCATTCGCAATATTTGCGCCATTGAACATTTCACGGTAATATGACAATATGTGACAATATGAATGGTCTATATCTGGCCTCAATTTCAACTAAATAAATAATATTATTTAGAAAAGGCAGAAATTTTCTTCTTTGCATATTTACCCTCTCCCTCTCTCCTTCTCCCTTCTATCGTTATCAATCTGAAAGTATATTTTTCAATATTAAAATAGACTTAGATCATTTAGTTAAATTTGTCATAAAGGAAAAAAAATAGTCACAAAAATCTGTCATAAAAAAAAAAAACAAACCAATTCGAAAATTGTTTTGTAGCCCTAATAAAAATAATTCTATTTTAAATTAGTCAAAAAGCAAAAAAAAGAAAATGATTTAGCAATAAATTTAAAATTAATGTATTGATATAAGCATTTGTTAACATTTAAAAATTATTAATTTCAACTTTGACGAGAAGTATATGTTTTGATTTCTTTTCACATTATTATTTTTTTTCTTAATTGAAAGAAGGAAAAGTTAGAAAGTTAAGAACGAAACAGAGAAAATTGTTAACTTTTCTTTATGATTTATTTAAACTTTTTTTTTTGCTTTCTCCATCTTCTCTTCTCTTCTCTTACAAAATTTATTTCAATAAGTTTTAGCAAAAATTTAATGCACGCACATTTAAACATATATTAAAGGAAAAAAAGAAAATTTGTTAAAATGATAGAAATAGAACATTCTTTGCTTGCAATTTTTTTTTGTAACAAATAGATTTTCTTTCATTTTTTCAATTTTTTTTTCTCCGAGTATAATTTTAATAATAGTATATAAAAGGAAAAATCAATATATATGTGCCGGAAAGCATTATTTTTATATTGCTTGTATTTTATTTCAATGATAATTTACAAGATTGAAATAAACTCCCAAAAGAAATTATTTGCAGGAACATAATTTGAAATTTTAAAATATTTTTTAGAAAAATTTGTTAATTGCATTTTATTTTAATCTTTTTTTTTATGTTATTTGGTTTGTTATCAAGAAGAGGAAATGATGTGATAGAGTGTAAAAAAAAAAAAAAAAACATTGTGCTTAATCTTTAACATATGTACTTTTTCACTTAGTTGAAATTTCATATTTTTAAATTAAATTTAAAAGTGCAGTAGTTTAATTAATGCAAAAAAAAAACTTTTATTACTACTATTTATCTATGTTCATTACTTTCAAATAGACAATCAAATTTCGTTTTTTTTTCTCCTCTCTTTCTCTTCTCTTTCTCTCTGACTTTACTTCAATAAATTCAACTTTCAGCTTAATTTTAATTCCTTTAATTTATATATTTCATATGATTGGAACTTATTCATCATTTTCTTCCATCACATTATATGTTTGCATTTCGAAAAAGAGAGAGAGAGGGAAAAAGAGGCAATGCTGTTATATTTTCATATTTCCAATGTAGTCCTACATTCAATTTTAAATTAAAATTTCAACAAATTTATATCAATAGCATCTCTTTTAAATTCCAAAATTTGTTTTTTAAACTTTATTATTTATATATTTCCGTCGTAAATCAATTAGTAAATAGAAATTGTTTTGCGGAATGATGAAGAAATGAATTGATCAATTATCTTAATACAAATATCAATTAATTGTTCTGTTACAAATTGAAATTATTTCGATCTATGAAATGATTAGAATGAAATGAAAACATAAAATACTTTGGTAAATATTTTGCTGCTGCCAAATTTTAAAATTATTTTCCGGTGAGTTAAAATTTTATGTTTGAAATATGAAATTTTTGTCTACAGCAAAAAAAACCATTTTTTTCTTTCTTTCAAATAGCAAAATTTTACAAGTTATCAGTGTCGTTGCTTATTATAGCACGAACAAAAATACTTTTCAAGTTTTTTTCTAAATTTAATTTTTCATTTTTATTCATGCAATAAATAAATTTTGAATTAAATCATTTATTTTGTTTTAAATAGACTTTATTAGTTTTAAAGATTTTTTTTATGCCAAATATTATTTACAAGTTGAATTAAAAAAAAAATTATCGTAATTATCCAATTGATTTATTCTCATTCAGTTATTCAGTTAATCGATTTATTCTTATTCAGTTATTCAGTTGATCGTTTTAATTTTATTCAGTTATTCAGTTGATCGATTTGTTCTTATTCGATGAGCATTTTGTTCTCATTCAGCTAATCGCTTTTTTTTTATTTTTTAAAGATACTTATTTTATAGAAAAATTTTTGTGTCAACATGTCAACAACATAAATATGCAAAAAAAAATGTATTTAAAAAGTTCATCGAAAGAAATGAATTGAACAAACAAACGATTAGTTGTTCATTGTCAACATAATCAATGCTCATTCTTACATTTTTCAGTTTCGTGATGATGCATTCAAGAAAATGCAAAAAAAAAAATAAATTTAAGAGGAAAAAAAAAATTACTGACATGAAAAATTTTCCTTAATGACATACGCATGTGTAGTGCAAAATTAAATAAATTAAAAACTGATCCATTGATTTGAAATTTTTTTATAATGACGTCTGCATATATAGTGCATTCTCGAGAATATTGATATCTGTCAAATGATCAAACATCAAAAACTTCACTGATATATCAACTCTGAATGATCGTATGACCATCAATAACATATTTCTTGAATTTACCTTTGCTCATAACCTTGACCTATTTTTTCATCTTTTTTTTATATTGTAATATATCTCGATTCTTACCCGATTTATGACATACTCAAATTTATGGATTATTATAAACCTGTCAACTCCAATAGGCCATCATCATTACGGATAAACATTATTATTCGATAAAACTTATTCAACGAGAACGAAATGGACATGGACGAAGAGTTAACACACACACACACACACAGACACACACGCACACAGACACATACACATACACAGATACACACATGCACAGACGTACACACGTACACACGCATATACACCGACGCACACATACACAGGCACACACACATACACAGACACACACAGACACACACATACATAGACACACACACGAACACGTACATACACAGACACACACATGTACACAGACACACACACACATAGACACACACATGCAAAGACATACACTGACACACACACATACACAGACGCACACATACACAGACGCACACATACACAGACACACACACGTACACAGACACACACATACATAGACACACACATACACAGACACACACACATACACAAACACACATACACAGACACACACACACATACAAAGACACATACAGATTCAAATTCATATGTACATCATTTTACAAGCATATCGCATACATCCATCTATCTGTTCAACATGCATAATATCTATATATATTGTCGATTATCCATCTAGGATAAATACAAATAGATCGGTATAGATCGGTACCCGGTACACTAACTCAACTGAACTCATCTTTTCATCGCATCCATTTCATTCATCAATTTCAATCAGAGCCACTTCATTTCAAATAACTTCATTTATTTATTCCTTTCCTCTGTTGGTATTATTAGTTTATCGATTTTAATTCTTCCAGAATTTTTATGAAAGGCAAAAAATAGAAAATGAAAAAAAATACACATTATTTAAGTTAATATTAATTTAAAAATTTAATTTTCAAATATTTTTTTATGCAGTAATTAACAATCAATTTAGAAATTATCAATGAATTTTTAGTTTGTGGAAAAAATAATTTTAAAATAGGAATTGATTGAAATATTCAAAAATTTTTGATTTCAAGAAAAGTAAGGAAGATGAAAGAAAAAAAATATCAACAACAACAGCAATAAGATTCAAATGGATTGGTGGGAAAAAAAGAATGTCACATGAGTTATGCCTATTTAAGAATAGGGACATTTTTGAAAAATGGATTTAATCTAAAATTAGGTCACTTAAAATTTTTTTTTTGCCCGTATCTTTGCATTTTCTCCTTTTTTTGAAACATTCAGTTTAAAACTATGAAATTATCTACTTGCATTAGAAAATCTTGCATTGATTGAATTCTGTAAAAGATACTTGAAAAGAAAAGAAAAATACTTTTTTTTTAAATTCCATTTTTAGTGGAAAAAAATATTGAAATTTGGAATTTCTGGGAATTAATTGTTGCACATTTCATCGTTTAAAGCATTTTTCAATTCTTTTTTTTTTTTTTTATATAGCCAAATGAAAGATTTTATTTGAAGGCAATTTTTAAATTTTAATAATTTTAGTACACGATAAATTATGGTTTATTCTGTTGAAGTTTTATTAATTAATTGGATAAGATTTAAAATTGTTTTTGTGTGTTTCAAAAAGTAAATATTGAGCATTCATTCATTTAAAATTCTTATATTAAGTGTAAAATTTAACATTAACACCTAAAAATTGTCATAAAAAGGAAAAATTTCAAATGTTAAATTGAATTTTTTTTCATAATGTTTTGACATAATAAGAAACAAACAGAAAAAAAATGTTTTTGAACGATGAAAAATAAAAGTAATTGCGGAATTTCAGATATTTTACATTTTAAAATTACTTAGAAACTAACACACAGAATGACTGATTCAAATGTTTAAAATGAAATCTTTCTCAATTAATGTCAATTTAAGTTTACACTAAAAAAATTTTTTAGCAAATAATCAATGTGTGAAACCTCACAATCATAATCTTAATTATTTTAAGCTATACATATTCTTAATTATTTGAAGCAGTTACAACAGCATGACATCATGATAACTGATCAAAAATATTTTCCAACTGTCGCGCACTGGATACAAATGTTGTTGTTTTTGTCATTTCGTATCAATCATCATCAATCGCTTTTAATGATATCATCAATTTTGCACCATACGTTTGTTTCACGCATTTATGAACAAAAGTTTTTTTCATCTTCAAATTATTAAAAAAAAATTCTGTGCTGTTTACTTTATAATTTTCAATTCAATTAATTCCTAAGAAAAAAAAAATAAATAAAAGTTTGCTTATTTTATCAGCTGAGAAAAGTAACTGAGATGTGTTATTTCCCATATGTTTTACATATGTTTTCGAAAATTTTTGAAATTCAATTTATTGCTTTAATTTTTGCTTTGGCATCATCATCAACACTCATTTCTTATCACATATGTTACCTGTTCATATTTTGATGACATTTATGCAATAGTTTTGCATTTCATTCAATTCTAATTCTTAGTAATTCATTCTATTAAATAATTTTACAGCTGTTCTTTTTTTCAGTAATATTAGAAATTTTAAATAATAAAAGACATAAATGTTTGTACGATTAGCATATAGCATGAATATATTTTCTTTCAATAAAATATTTTTGAAAACAAATTTTGTGAAAACGCCAAAATTTATCTTTTGTTAATTTTCCAACTACAGTATACTATCTACATTGTCACAAATTTTATCATTTTTACTGCACAAAAAATTGTTTGCATATTTTAATAAAAATCATAAATTCATTTTTTTCTGTTTGTTTGTTTGTATTCCTTTCAAAAATCTTTTTGTCCAATAAAAGCAGATGTCTTATCATCATGTCCTAAATTTCTATCCTCATTAGCAGGAAACCTAAATTTCTAATCTTATCAGGGGTTTAAAATTGAAATAGATTGAAAGTTGGAAAGGTGAATGACGAATTTTCATTTACATTTTTTCTTTCTTATAATATCGCAGTAGAAAAAAAGAAAAAATCAAATTTGAATTAAATTTCCTCCTAAATTATTGAATTAATTATTTTGGCGATTCACTTATTTACTTCGCCTGCATCCATCATTTTCCTAAAAAAAAAAAAACAAGAATGATATTGCCGGGAAGAAGTAAGACTGAATAAATGCCAAAGCCAGTGTAAATTATTTATAGCAATAGTTGTTATTATTTGCTACAAATTTTCTTTTTTTAAATAAAATTAATCATCGCATTAATTATTTATTCTTACTATTAATTCGTATTTATTCGAAAGAAAGAAAAATTATTGTATTATTTATTTGCAAATTTTAATATTTAGTAACAAAAAGAATGTAAATTATAAAATTGTAAAAATTTCTTTAATTTCAACGACGTTTTTAGATTTTAGATTAATTTTTACTTAATTAACAAATCATTGATGAAAAATGTTAGATTAAAAATTTTTTGTTAACATTTTAGTACTTTAACATTAACTGATTATTAACTTTTATTAATTAACTCTGGTCATTGAGCGATCGTTAATTGAAAATTGAAAAATTGCTAAACAATGTAATTTTTTATCAATTTTCATCGTTTCGCTGAAACTCATTTTGTTTGTTTACTTTTTAAAAACCAATGTACAACATATTTCACTCAAACAACTAAAAAAACTGTTCGATGATGGACCGCATAAAAATTTGACAGACAGCATTTAAGTATTTAATGAATGGGCGGGGAATGCGGTGGATGAAAGAAGGGGAAAGAAAAGTAAGCTGGACTAATGCTGACGTCAATTACCAAATATGACTGATTCCGGTTTCGCATTCCTGCATTCAACAACACTCTTTTACATCCTTCCACATACAGTAAATGTTTTATTCATTAAAACTGAACAGTATTTTTGTTTACCATTTATTTGAAATCTTTTCTTTTTGTTTTTTATTATCATTTTTTTTAGTTTTTTTTCTTTTACGATGTTCAGAAGAAAAAAAATTCAGCAGTTAATTAATTGTCTGTAATTTTTTTCTTTTAAAAAAATTAAAGAATTAATTGATTGTCCGGTGTCTTTCTCTTTTTTTGTTCTACCACGCTTTAGAAATGTTTGACGCTAAAATATAGCGTTACACTTTGGTTTTTTAAATATACTTAAATATCTATATCTATACATCTATGCAGTACATCTATACTGCAAAATTTTCGTTATAAAAATTGAACTTTAAATTTTCACAAGATTTAATTGATTGAAATAATTTGAAATACCTCACGTATACAGGAAAAGTTTTTTTACATTTAAGTAAAAAAACGAAGGATGAAACAAAATGAATTTAAGATAATAAAAGTATGCATTGTCATAAATGTTTGAAACGTTAATTTTTTTCTATTTAATTCAAAAATTGAGTAAAAAAAAAGACTCAATTAATTTATTTTAAATTTTCAGTGAAAACAATATTATTACAAACAAAGCGAAAAGAAAAAAATTTTTTAATTAATATTTTTTTTTTTCGAAAAATTCAACAAAAAAAAGAAATTAAAAGTAAAATTCATATTTTCATCTCTTTAGTTTATTTGTTGTTGCTGTTTTTTTTCTTTTTTTTGCTTAAATACAATATGTTATATTCAAATCTCTATTTATTTATTTAATTCTTTCATTTTTTCAATTATTTATTTTCATTGATGCATTTTTTTCAAATTGTAATAATATTTGAAAATTTTTGTAGTAGTGATGAAAATTTGAATAATTATTGTTTAATTGTGCCAAATAATAACAGCAAAAGACTTTCATCATTTGAGCTGCTAAATCATTAATTGATTGCAGGCGACGAATTTTTACGGTTATCAAAAACTTGCAGTTTTTTTATTTTTTGAATTATTGCAATAAAACTGAAATTTCGATTTCAAATATCACCAAATTTAGGCAGATTACATCAATATATATTAGTTTATTATCTTTAATTTCCTGACAATTTAGTTTTTTCATTTAATCATGGATGATGTTATTTGCTTAGATTATTGGACTTTGTTTTTTGTTGCTACCTATTTTAATAAAATGAAATTTTATTAAGTTTTCAAGTTACAATTTTTGAAACCTGTAATTCTTGTTAGATAATTATAAAGTCCAGCATTAATTATGAGGTGAAATTGTTCATTAATTTTTTGTTTTTTGCCTGTTCCATTCGCGAATGATTCATTAAGGATTGATTAATTCTATTAAGAAAACGGAAGTATTTCTATACACTGTTATTATTACACTTGTCAAATTTTCACTTTAATTGCACGGCATTGAAACATACATATTTCATTTGATAATTTTCTTTATTCCAGATTTATTTTCCAATTTTATATTTTTCTGCTGAATAATTTGCATTAACACTTTGCATTCATAGGTTAATGTATTAGTTGAAATTTAAGAAAAAAAAAACTTCTTGATAGTATGAATGGTAGATATGATAATGAAGTTTTCTTTTTTTTTTTGTATTATATATAATATTGAAAGAATTTAATTTGACAACATTCATCTAGATATATTTAGAAAAAAACTTTAAAAATCGTAAAATTTAATTTGTTGAAAATTGTCAAAAATTCGCTTCCAATTAAGCACTTTCCCACCAAGATCAGATGCAAAACAAAAGTTATTTACACAATTAAGTCGCGCTAATTAAATTTGGTATGATTTGCATTTTTCTTCTTTCTTTTATTTTTCATGTGAATTAATTAATGATATATTTAATTTAAAATAAAACGTCAATAGTTTTCCTTCAACTCTTTTTTTTTTGGTTAAATTTCAGAATTTAATTGTTTTTCATGCTAATTTCCAATTAGTACTCCTTTCGTTTTTTCTTACTGAATCAATTTTTTTTTTCATTTTCCCCATTTCAGCTACAACTCATGCAATTACACTTATGATCGCTTTTTAACATTCTAAACACACGATCCACGATCCAGGATATCAACAATTGTCAGGCCTAGAAAAGTATGATAGTATTGTATATTTAATTAACACAATGAATAATTTCCCAGTTGACAGTGGATTTAAATTTTAATTACATGCATAAAAAATCGTTTCATCTATTTGTTTCACCATCCATTTGTGTAAATTTTCCATTTAATTCCAATTTTCGTCAATTTCATTTTGCAGTTATTTCAGCTCCCAAAATTATTTCAGTTTTCATTTCTTTCTTTAGGAAGCATTTGTCACAGAAGTGTCCTTCAATTTTCACATATCAATCATTTTACCCTTTTTAACCCTTTTTATTTTGAAAAAATAAAAGTTAAAAATTAAAAGAAAAATGGAATGATTTGAAATGAGATTAAAAGAAATTTTATCAGACTTCATTTTAATAGTTTGATTCATTCAAGTTCAGCACTTCTTTCTTTAAGTATCTCATTTATTTTTATTGTTAAATAGCAATTGTCTCAAATGACATAAATGAAGCTTAATTTAACTTCATGGAGGTACTTGCTTTCTTAAAGGAAGAATCAAAAGACTAGGCGTCTCACTACCTACGGTAAACAAATTAATGCAATGTTAGCTTTGATAAAATAAATTTAATTAATAATTTTGTTTTTTTTTGCATATAGTTAAATAAATTTTTATTATTGTATATGCCTAAATTTTTTTTAAAAAAAACGAGCCAAAAAAAAGGGAAAATAAACATATAATCTGATAGCAATAAAAAATAAAAGATTACTGTACAATTTTTGACAATTCGTAAACAAGCAAAAGAAACAAATAAACAAAGAGGCAAGCAACCAACATATTCACAAAGTAAGAACAAAAAATAATGCTCGGTGTTTATGCCAGCTTCAAGTGCTTATCATTAATCTATATGGTAATATAATTATTCGAAACTGTTTTGTGACCATTTAATTTGTTTACATCAGCCTCGTTTGCTAAAAAAAAGAGAAACGTAAAAAATTAATGAAAAAGATGAAATTACGCTAATATACATATTTTTGTTGTGGTTATAGTTTTTATGTTACCCATTGAATATTACCAGTAGCTATGAGCTGAGAATTTTTCTGATTAAAATTTTCTAGTTAAAAATTAAAAAAATTTTTAATTAAATAAAACTAAGAATGATACATCATTTGTGTTTTTTTATTTTTAAGTAATTTCTCAGAGCTTCATACTTGGTATTTTTAGTATCATCAAAGTGACATACTTGATATCTCACTACTACTCAAATTGACTTACTTGATATCTTAGTACTACCTCAAAATGATTCTTTTTTGTGATAAAAAAAATAAAACTTTCAAAAATTCCTTGACAATTTTATTTAAATATATTTATAAAAAAGATAAAAAAAAAATATTCGATTTATATTATTTAGGTTGTTATTTGACATCTCTTTTGTCTTATATTTTTTCATCATTAACAATTGTGATTTAATTAATTAATTTATAATTTGAATGAATTACACTAGATAATTGGAATTTAATATTTTTTGTTGTTACTTGAATGTACCATGATTGCATGCATTAATCAGCTATCATCATCATCTGATATGTCAAATTAATACTGAAAATTTTCTTTAATTCAGCTTTATACTTAAATTCCTGATAAATATTTTATCGTAAACAAAGTCATTAATTTTTAATTAGCTACAATTTTTAGTATATAGCCCATATTGCAGGTGATTTAATTGATTCTATCTAGTTTTTCCTCATTCATTTTAATCTTGACTGATTTTTGAAGCGTTATAGTTGAAACTAATTTTACGTATTTTTGAGGCCTTATTAGGTTAAAATTAATTTTACATTAAATGGCTTTGTTAGTTCAGGAAAAAAGAAAAAAAACATCACTCATATTATCATTGATTTTTGTTTTTTTCAAATCCGCACAATCTATTAGATAAAAATTTTTCTTCATTTCTTTTTTTCTTTAAAGTGAAATTTAAGGAATTATTTCAAAAATCGCAAATGTCAAATGAATGAAAATGCCGGAGTATTTTGTTAAAAAACATTTTTTTTTCATGTTTCAGACTACAATTGAAATATGCATATAATTATAATTAAAAGCAAAATTTTATCACATGGGATTCTACGGGGGGTCGACATTTTTGACATGACATATTCCTTTGCAGTCATTTCAATTCCATATTTTACAATCATTCATTTCATCAATTTCGTTTTTTTTTCTTTTTTTTGTTTGCGATATGAATACATACATTCAAGTAAAGCAAAACAAAAACAAAACATTTTACTTTATATGATAGATTTTATTTCAATTTCATTTCGTTTTAAATTTTGGTTTTGATTTCAATTTCAATTCACTTCATATCTCTCTTTTAATGCACCGTCATTTTTTAATATTTGCTTTACAGCGTTGATGGTAATAATAAAAAAATTACGATTCATTTTTATTAAATGTTTTTGCCAAAATGCTATATACGACAGTATATTTGGAAGTTTTTTTTTTTTTAGGATTTTCGTTTAGAAACAAATTTTTGAATTTTTTAGCAATGGAATGAATTGATTAAAATTCTTAAAAAATTTTTTTCTCATAAAAATTAAAATCCTATTGCTTTCGCATTAATTTTAATATTTAAATATATTGCTGAACGAAATGATAGATAAGAGTGGGAAAAAAATTTTTTTTAACTAAGTGATAAAAAAATTGAACTATTTTAAAAGGAATTGTGAAATTTAAAAAAACAAAAAATTTTTGAGCTTTTCTTGCTTTATTCAATTCATCTCTTAAAGGTAATTGAATTTTTTTAAATGCATTTTCCAACAGCTTTATTTCTTTATGAATTTTTTAAAAGATATTATATATATATGTGTGTGTGCGTTTGTGTGTGTTTTGTGTTTGGTCTGTATGTGTATGTATATGTACGTAGCTGTTTATGCATGCGTTTTTGGTTTAGTACTTTAGATTAAACATTAAAGAATTAATTTGAATTTATTGGCAAGTTTAATTTGTTTGTTAGTTCAGCAGCTTCCGGACGATGGCTTCCTAATCGTCATTTTTAAATCCATTTATTTCAATGTATTATTTTCTCCTTCCTAATTTCACATTCATTTCTTCAATGTTTTGGAAATTTTGCTACAACGATCATTTGTTTTTTTTTCTTCTTTTTTCCTTTTTTTCATGCAAACTATTACTGATATTATATCAATAAAATTTTGCTTTCATTAATTCTTTTGATGTAAAATCAATTATTTCATTTTCGATATCTATAATTCACTAAAAAGTTAATCAATGCACTAAATTATATCATTATAACAAAAAAAAAAAAGAAAGTTTTGTCATTTTTCCAACTATACAATTTTTCGGACAAATTTGAAAAAAATTAATAAATGAAAATACTTTTAGAATTATTTAATCATTTTCAATATAATTAATAATATCATACTGTCAACAATTTAAGACATAAATAACAAATTATGTAATATAATTTGCTTCTAAGAATAGAAGACAAAAATAAATCAGCAAATAATACTTTTAGAATTATTTAATCATTTTCAATACTATCGATAATCCAAAAACAAAAGACAAATTATGTGACGTAATTTGCTTGCAAGAATAAAAGACAAATTATGCAACATAATTTACTCTCTCTGTTGCTTCTATCATTATTATATGCATTGATTTTTATTATTATTATTACTGCATATCACTTATATAGTACAATCGTTTAAACTTTCAATTGAAATATTTGAAAAGCTAAAATTTTATTTTTAGCCCTGCAGTCGACAGTTCCATTAATACAACGCTGTGTGGTGGTCAGCCGTCAGGTGGATGGCTACGGCCTCACTGTAACAGGCGATCACCCGGTATTTGTTCATACCGTTAAACCTAATGGTGCTGCATATCATGCTGGTGTTAGACAGGGTGATAAAATTTTAAAAGTTAATGGAATGCCTGTTACAGCTTCCAATCATCTTGAAGTGGTACGAATGATTTCCGGTAAAATTTCATGTTTGTTTTTTTTTTCCAAAATTTTCATAAACGTATTTATTGTTTTTAAAAATGTGTAGCAGCTATCAAATGTTATACCAATTTTAAAAACTATTCAAAAAATTTAGAAATTTAATTTTGTTAATTGATTATTTTATGAAATATTATTGATTAATTATTTTAAGGAATATTATTGAATAATTATTTTAAGCAAATGATATATAGTTATGGCAATGCCGGGATTAATTTTTAATTAGAAATAATTCTTCAGCTTCTCATGAATCTCATAAATATCATAAAATAATGTTGTAACAGTATGTTTCCACTATTGTTGTAATATATAAAATATTGAAAATCATGAATTTCTTGGATACCCTATTATTATTATTATTTTTGATACTGCTGTCATAATTACTAATCATCATTATTTTTTTGCATTTTTCAGAATCTCACCAATTATTTTCATCATAAATTATAGAGATAAATTGAAGAAAGTTTCATTTTATGTTTAAATTTAAAAAATTTTTTCAACTTTTAAAGCATTAAAAAATGTTAAAGAATTAAGAAATTAAATCATCATCATCCCCATCATCAGTATCATTATTATCATCATAATCATCATCATCATTATCATTTCTTCTCTTACATTGGCTGACGCAGTATGGAATTTCACATTCATGATTTACTAATTATCCATCATCCATCATCTGAACCTCTTGCATTGGATGTTCGTCATCATCATCATGTCATGATCGTCATAATCATCTTCATCATTATCATTGTCATCTAATTCGAAACTTTTTTCAGTCTTTAAAGCATAAAAAATGAAGAATTAAGAAAGTGAATCATCATCATAATCATCGTCATTATTATCACTGTCATTGTCATCATTATTATCGTTTGAAAATTTAGCATAAAATAATGTGCAACATTAAATATTTCTATGTAATAAATTATAAACAAATAAGGATAATTGTTTGCTTCATTTTATTTACACTTTTCATTTTTGTTTATTCTTTTGCATAAGACATTTTGCATAAGACATCATCATTATCAACATCACCACCATCATTATCATCATTACCGTTATCATCATTATTATCTTTGTTTTCAAATGTATTGAAATTGAATTTCTATTTACTCTTTGTTTTAAATAAATTCTATCAGCAGCTGAAACGTTTTCCACATGATTAAGTGATCTAATTGCTAACAAATTATCATCTACTTTCAAAATGTTCTTTTACGAAAAAAAGAAACAGAAATTCATTTTTATATATCTGAATATTAGCCCTCATCGAAACAGATATTTCATTTTCTAAATATATATCAATTCGCTTTCTTCTCACTTTCTTTTTACCAAATTTCAGCGATTTTCATAATATTTCTTCTATAAATTTTTCAATCTTTTCCTTTTATCACTATTTTTGTGAATTTTTCGTGAAATTTTATATAATTTATTAATAAGTAATCATTAATAAAATTTATAAACTTTTTCTTACCATTTCATTCTCATTTTCAATCATTCATTATTCATTCTTTTCACTTTTTCCATTATTTTTTTTTTTTGTTCAACATGCAGTCAAATGGCAAAAGTATCATTCTAATTTTTTTTTCTTCCTCAATCTTGCAAAGATTTTTAAACTTAGCGAAATTCATCATTTCGAAATTTTCATTTATAAATTCTTTTGTTTTTTTTTGGTTTTTTTTTTTTTTTTTTGTTACCTTTAATTTGTTTTTTTCGTCGCTTCTTAATTAGTTTGTTATTACTTTAAATTATTGAATTGCAACCAATCCTATTTATATTACTGAGCAATGTACTGCCATTCACAGATATTATTTGTTGAATTAATTTTTTGAGCAAAAAATTTTAAATTTGCGAAATATTTTCAAATCATCATTGTAAAAAAGTTAAGTAGTATGGTCTTGATTAATTTCAAAGTAATGTTTTTGTGAAATATTTTCCAAAAATCAAATTTTTATTTTATTTTCTATTTTTTGTTCTAGGCGGCCAAACTGTGGCACTGACATTATTGGGGCCACCACCTGAACCTCTTACATTAAATGTTCGAGAAGTTTTGCAAATGCGAGCACATGAAAGTAAACCGATTATCACTGAACCGTTATTTATTGAGGTAATGTTTTTTTTTTTTTTTTCATGCGAACAAAAAAATTAAAAGGAAGATTTACCAAAATGTCAATAATTAAAGTTGATTTCAGAAAACGAATGAATTCTTTTTTTTTTTTTTGCCTTTTTATTCCGTATTGCATTCATTTCATTTTTCATTAATGAAGAAGAAAAATGGAACGAGTATTAGAGGCAAAAAAGAAAAAAAAACTTTTAGGCGAAAATTTTTAAAAAGTTGAAAGAATTTATTCATATAAAGATATTGCTTTTATTACGATCAATTTCTTTTTCGACAAAATAAAAATTGCGAAATGTTGTCATATTTCTTCATATTTCTCTATTTCAATAAAAATTCCTTTTTCGAAAAGAAAAAAGCCAAAAATTTTATATTGCTTAAAATGATTATTCAAAAAATCTCTTTCCTTTCATTTTTTGGAAAAGTGATTTTAATTTTTTTTTTTTAGAATGAAGGAAAAGAAGAATGGAAACGAAAACGTGTAAAAATTATTAGGGTAATGCTGGAAGAGGAACGACGACATGTTGAAGTGAAAAATAAATTTGAAAAATTATTTTAAAAAAAAAACATACTAATCGATTAATTGAATTTAACGCAATTTTTTTCTAATAAATTTTGAATTAATTTGATTAGTTTTAAATAATAATTTTATCATACGTTTAAGTATAATACAAAAATAAAAAATAAAAATTGAAATAGTAGTAAATTGCTTTTTTTCAATTTTTTTTTTGTTCATTTTGCGGATAATGTACGATTATTAATGTAATTGATAATTGCCTAATTATTTTTAAAAGTTCTCAAAAACTTATTTATCATATTTCAAAAACTTTTGCAAGTTTTTCAGTGAGAAGTTTAAACAATTTTTACTTTTTTTAGATAAATTCTTTAGATAATAATAATGAATTTTTGGGTCGCATTAAAATGAGTTCAATTATCATTACATATATATTAGTACATATATTATAATTCATATATATTATAAAATGAGAGAAAAAAAGACATAGCTTTAAATAAGTGTAAAAAAAGTAAATGTTAAAAGATAAAATTAAAATTCGAATTTTAGAATCTTATGAAAAAAAGTGAAGTTTAAATAATTTTTTTTTAAATAAACTCTTTAGAATATACTTTATTTTTCAAGAGTTTACGCGAAACTTCGGTTGAAGGTATACAATTGGAACGTGCTTTACAGCGTATTGAAAGTTTACAAAATCAACTCAGAAATATTGAACCAATTGTAATTCAGGTATATTTTCCGGGAATATGCCAAAAGATTGCTATTGATTTATTAGTGTTTTGGGACAAGTTTTCAAACATAGATCAATGCTTATAGGTAATTACAGGTAATAGTAAGTTGTTAAAATCTACTAAGATTTTTACTTACTTTGTCTTCCTTAGCATTTTTTATTCTACTTTTTTCTTCCTTGACTTTATTTCGCAAAAAAAAAAGAAAGAAAGAAATGATTTAAATCAATTATTACAGAAATTATACCGTTTCGGTCTAAGGTAGATTAAGCTTAATATAACATGCTATAGCTAGGAATTGAACTAAAACGAAATAGGTCTGCAAATTCGATAACGCATCATGAACAGAGGAAGACAGAGAGAGGATAAGAATAAGAAAGCTCATGTAGCCTATGACACCAAAATTTATAGCCTAGCTAACATTTTTTGGTGTTTTTTTCTTGATCAAGTGGATTACATATATATATGATTGCTGCATGAGTTAAATTTATTATACATTAATTAAACCTCTAAAACTTTGATCCTTATTTTATTGCTGAATCTCCGAAATAAAAGAGCGAGTAAAAGTTATTATTTTCTCTAGCATTCTATAGTTTCTTCAAAAATCTTTTTTTTTCTAGATTAGTAAATTATGATTGATATATTTTTCAAAATAGTTCATTATTGTTTGAAAATCAAGCAAAAAAGAAAAAATGTCAAGTGCTGAAATATATCTCTGTTATTTAATATATTTCAAAATGCTTTTTAAAAATATCAATTTAGACATTCAGATTTTTTTTTTTTTTTGTATGTGTTGTGGAAGTTGAAAATTTTTCGGATATTATTTTTGAAAGAATTAAAAAAGAAAAAAAGAAGAATAGAATAAAGTTCGAATAAAACACATGATGAATGAAATGTTGGAGAAGTGTTGTTGAAAGAAAAAAAAAAGATGAAAGAATCTTGAAAGAAAAGAGAAAAAAAAAGAGATGAAAGAGTATTGAAAGTAAAAGAAAAAATATTGGAAAAGTAAGATGATGAGGAAAGAAGAAGAAGGTGATAAAAAGATCAGAAGCTTTTTTGAGTCCGATTTATTAATGACATTTTTCTTTATAGCATTTATGTCATAAAATACACATGGGATTTTTTTTCGTGGTAAAAATTATAATCGTATTTATGTTGCTTGCAAGTGATTGTAAGAGAATCAGAAAAATTTAATTTTATTTCGATTGGTTAATTTTATTGCTTTTGAAAACAAAAATTTGTTCGAAAAGTAATGCTACTTTGCTCTCTTCTTCTAACTCTTTCTCAAGTATTATGGCCAAACAAAAATTTTAATCATTTTATTTTTCACACTTCCTCTTTTATTTTTCACAATTCAATCTCTTCCAATTTTTTTTAGCTTATTTCAAATTTAAAAAAAAAATTTCCTCTTTCACTTACATTATTTAAGTTTTGATCATATTAAAATGAGTATTTTGTATCCTATTTAAAGTCATATTCTTTTCTTTCTTTTTTTCTATCTGTCATTTGAATTAATATTAGACTTATGAAACTGTACTTTTTTTCTTTATCAAATATTTGACACCTTTCAGGCTTATCATTTCTAATTTTTCCTTTTCTTTTTCTTCAATTGTTCATTTCGTTTTTGTTGCACATCCATTTGCGTTTTATTTTCTAACATAGTAAGTTCAGAAAAAATCATTCAGGAAAAATGGATGTTAAAGAGTGATATGCAATTTGTTCATCCGGTTGAAATTATTGCTATGGAGGAAGAAACGGATGATGATGGATCCGAGATTCCTTTAAATGTTAGATTTTTTTTATGTTAGAAAGAAACGAATAATGATAGTGGCTAGAGATTCCTTTTAATGTTAGCTCTTCCGAGATTTCTTTTAATGTTAGTTAGCTTTAGCTCTACTGTTATTTTAAAATTTACTTACAATTTTTTATTATGATCATATTGAATTTTTTCATTTTGACAGGAAATTTGCATTTCAAAATTTTTTTACAAAAATTCTAATAAATCATTAATTAATTAGTTTAATCACAAGCTTTCGTTTCCTTATCCTTTTCAAAATTTTTATGTTTTGTATTATTCTTTTCCCCACCAATTGCTTGATAAGTTTATTTAATTTTTGAAAAATTAAAATTCAGTTTGAAAGCTTGATTTAAAAAATTAAGTTTTTAGCTTGTAATTAAACTCCGAATATATTTCCCGGTATTTACTGGTACATTGATCTATAACATCTGTTTGTATTACAGATGTCTAAAAATTATAGTTTAGATACTTCTGATCTTTGCATTGCATTAATTAGTTACTTGCTGTTTAATTCCGAAACAAAAATATCCATGTATACTTTCTTTTGCTAGCATAAAATTTCATTTTGGTAAAAAAAAATAAGCAAAATAATGACGAACATTAAACCAACAAACCTTGAAAATAGAGTCTTTTAAAAAAATTTCAAAAAAAAAAAAATTTTGTTACATGTTTTAATGAATGGAATTTTTTTATTTCCAGTTTGAAGCTCAAGGACCTTTCTCGAATTTTGCTGACCTCAAAACACGTCCAGCTCATTTGGCTGCTTTTATCAATTATCTTTTAACAAATGCTAATCCAAGCAGTGTAGTATGATTTTTTAATCTTTTTTTTCTTCGACCGTTTTTGGAAAAATGACTAAAATTTTAAAGATTTTTTTAAACATATGCAAAGTTTAATTTCTAAATGAATTTTTATGCAAAGTTCAATTCCTAAATGAATTTTTATGCGAAGTTTAATTTCTAAATGAATTTTTTTAGTTTTTTTATCTGATTACGGATGTTTATCAAAATTCAAATGCTACACCAAAAGATTTACGAAAATGGGCATATGAAATTTTTTCCACCTTTCTAATACCAAATTCACCGCTCTCATGGAACACGATTGATCAGTCGTTGATTCAAAGCATTGATAAGGTTTTACTTATTTCAATCTCATTTTTTTTCCTTTTTTTTCTCTTTTCAATGATTGGATAATTTTTGGAAAAATTTTTCTTTTTCTTTTTTAATTTCGATATAATTAATTACAATCCCACTTTCAGATATTAGCAGCGACGGTACATGCAACAGATAATGATATTAATCAACTGATTAACATATTTGCTGCAGCACGGAAAAAATCACTCGATAATATCAATGAACATTTAGCTGATTTTCGTCAAAAACGTCTCATAGGTTGTTACTTCTCTCTCTGTATCTCTCATTTTTTTGTTGTAATTGTAATTTATTTTTTTAGAAGTAAAAAAAAAATTTTGTTGAAATTGAATTTTGAATTTTTTAATTTTTTTTTATTCCATTTTATGCATTTCAAAAAAGGATATGTGAACACGATTGATGACTTTTAATCTTTATTCATACAAAATTCCAATAACCACTCAAAAAATGCTATTTTCATCATATGTGAACATATTTTTGAGATTTATTAATCCGTTGAGATTATCTAATCAATATTCTGTTATCCACGGTATCGCTTTTAAAACATTCCTTCAACCTTCTTATTTTTATTTGTTTGTTTGTTTATTTTGTATTCATTCATTAATTCTTTGAAATTTTTTTCCGATTATTTCTTATTGCAATAATTTAAATAAGATATGTATGGACATTCCATCTTAAAAATTTTCATTAATTCATGAAGCAAATAATGCATTACTTTTAAAAAATTCAGTCTAATTGAAAAAATTAAAATCATTTCCAATAACCAGAAATATTGCACAAATTTAGAACATAAAAAAAGAAGAGAAGATTTAATAATCTTAACCTTTTTTACTTATTAAATATACAGGTCTGGGAAGTTTATTTGATGCAAATCAATTGGCACATATAAGTAAAGGTGATACAACAATGGAAACACGGGTAGGAGAAGCTATTTTAATTCGCTCACTGGAAAGTATGCTAAATTCGGTTAATCAGGATTTGGAAAATTGTGAATCACGATCATTAGCGATTATTTCTGCACTTGCTACAATTATAAAGGTAAAAATTTTCAAAAAAAAAAAATTTTTTTTTTCCAAATCCTTTATAATCCTGAATTTTTTTAATATAAATTTTTTTTTTGTTTTTAAGCTTATATTCATAGCACATATTGGATGAATATATGCATTATACATTATCCGTTTTGTTTACACTTTTCTAGTATTTCTTATAAAGTGGCGACAAACTTCTTAATTCATTTATTAATGCTTTTAATGCTTTTAGAGGCATGCTTAGAAGATCTATTGCTAAAGTAAACTTATTCAAAATTCCGTTTTTATGTGAAAATTTTTATCAATTTCGAATAAAATTCATTTTTTTTTCAATTTCTTAGCCTAAAAAAAATGAATAAAATATATATCTAGGATTATTTAAATATTCTTTTCTAATGATTGTAATTTAACCACTCATTTTGCTCTATTCTTTCATTCTGTTTCTTATTTCCTTTTTTTTACACTGTCATCAAGAATATTTTACAATTTAATTGTACGATTTTACAGCAAAAAAAATTTACTTCAATTCTTGTTTCTTTTCTACTCTGCTCTTCTTTTTTCTTTTTTTCTTGCTCTAAATTTTATTATGAAATTTTAAGTGTTTTTTGAATGATTTTGAAAACAGAAAACTTTGCAGGAAAAGAAATTAATGAAACAATTGAAATAATAAATTAATTTTTAGATTGTATTGAATATGCGATCGAATACGAATGAAAAAATTCTGGATCGATGTCCAACATTTATTACTAAAGATAAGGTTGGTATGTTCAGGATGAAAATGGCACCCAAACGACCAATTCAAGTTAAGGGTCATCAATTTATGTTAACACCTGTCACCTTAACTGTTTACTGCTACCAATGTCGCGATGCTATATGGGGAGTTAATGCTCAAGCATATTTTTGCCAAAGTAATTGTTTTATTAAATAATTTAACAAATTAGATTATCCGAATTAATTTGATGTTTTGCTTGAATTGTAATTAGAATCAAATTTCAGTGAAAAATTTTCACATTTTTCTTTCCAATCATTACTTTTTTCTTTTTTTGTTTCATGATAATTTTCCGTAAATAAAATTTATTAATAATTATATCAGACTGTGATGTTGTTGTGCATAAGCAATGTACTTCCGCCCTTCCTGATCATTGTTATCCGGCAATTCAAAAGAAAACCGGAGTGAACAAAACGAAACGTACCAGTTCATGTGGTAAATATGAAATTGAATCGTACGAGGGTAGTAGCTTGTCAGCAGATCAAACGCATTCAACATCAATGATTACTGATAAGGTGTGGCTGGTACTAAATGCAATTTTCTCCTTTTGTTAAGAAGATTTTCTGATCTATCTTTTAGTCCATTTAGCTGAAAAATTTTAGAAGTTACATCGAGCGAATAATGTTAAATCGGCTTCCTCGGATTCCGGAATTGGTACGGATTTGGAAAAATCGGTATCCCGATCACAAAGCATGCGTTCTCCAGTTAGTTAATGTTGTTAAGATTAAGATTGAAATAAATTTTGGCATATCGTTGATATTTGTATTTTTTAATTCAGGCGGCTGATGAAAGTCATGATAATCGACGTGGCCGATCAGCATTTTCATGGGGTGGCGCATTACCGCCACCGGAAGAAGTTGAAGAACGTCCGAGACGTGCACAAAGTGATATGGATAGTGAAGATAAAACTTCACCGGTCACTTTGACTAGATGTCCAGTTGATGCTGCTTCGTTGTCAGGTGAACTTACGATCTGTGAATATCTTTGTTGATTGATTTTTCCCGTGTCGATAATTAAATAATTAATTTGAAAAAAGTGTATAAAAAAGAAAGGAAATTAATGTATCCAGGAAGTTCTTCCGTATCACATGCATCCGGAGGTGAGGAAGAAGTTCGCCGATTTATGGATAAAATTGAAAAAAATGCACTTATTGATGGTGATAGTGATCTAGAGGTTAGCCATCAATAAATTATAATATATTAAAAATTAAGTAATTCGATCTCGAAAATATAAAAATTTTTAATTTAAAAATTTTGCACTATTCGAAATGTTTTATGCAATTACTATGAAATTTCGCATTTTTTGCTATCGATGAATTTGCTCATTAATTGAATTTTTACTTGAAGGTTGAAACTGAAGTACCATCGCTGGAAAGTTTTGTTGGATGGGAAATTGTACGGCGATTAAAACCAAAAGAAAAGAAACGACAAGAAGTTATCAATGGTTTGCGTTATCTAATTAATAATCACTTAAGTAAAATTAGAAACAAAAATTTTAAACAATTTTTTAAATGATTTCAAATTATACCATTATAAGTAAATATTCTTAAAACTCTATTTTTTTACTTTAAATGATTATTAATTACTTTACTTGAATGATAATTTGAAATTAAAATCAAATGCTCTGCTTTAATTAATTCTAATCTTTTAGAGCTTTTTCATACGGAAAGAACTCACGTAAGGAATTTGAAGATACTTTATAAAGTATTTTACAAACCGATGGTAATGCAAAATGTTGTGCCACCAGAAATCATCAAGTTATTATTTCCTAATCTTGAAGAATTGCTGGAAGTGCATGGTAATATGTCCAGGTAATGTTCATGTATCTTAATGTTCTAACACTGATGATTTCACTGCTATATAAGTAGTAAAAGTCAGAGGTGTGTAATTAGAAGAAAAAGATCAGGATCTGGTCCATTCGTGTAATGAGAACTGGGCTCCTAGGCTAACATTGCCAGTTTTCCTTACATTACCTTGACTGGTTGCGTATGGTGGCTGGCAAGTTTACCTTAGGAAAATTAGAGTGCTCAATGCGGGCTAACGCCTGAATATCGTGCGGGGAATAATGAAATAGGATCTCGGTTCTATTTTATTGATTTAAATTTACTTCAAAGTATTGCATATTGTAGGTTAATGAGGAATATGGTTGAAGTATGGAAACGAGATCGTAATTTGAACGGTTTGTCGGGTAATGTTGGCTTAATGATGGAAGATCTGTTTGATGGTGAAAATGGTGTAAAACTTATGGAAGCAACTTCAACCTTTTGTCAACATCAGCAATATGCACTGGATATTTTAAGACAACGGTAAATTAACGATTTAATGATAAGCAATATTAAATTATTTGAACGAAATATTGAAAACAAGACAAATTGATAGGTGTAAAAAGGAGAAAGACGACCAGTTGAGCAGATTTTTGATCGAAGTTGAATGTAACCCGTTATGTCGTAAATTGCAACTCAAAGATATGCTTCCGGTTGAAATGCAAAGGCTTGTCAAATATCCCTTATTGTTGGAAACTATTGCTAAGTATACACCGGAACCATCAGAGGAGCAAACAAATTTACTGAACAGTGTTAATTCGGCTAAAAGGATACTTTCAGGTTTTAACATTTTGAATTACAATTTCATGTCATTTCATCATTCTCATCATCACTAAATCTCATTTAAAAATACTTTTTAAATTTTCATCAAAAACAAATGAAGTTTTTATCATTTTTTTTGCAATAATAATGAATCGATTAACTTTTTTGTAAGAATTAATTTTATGCAATTTTTTTTTTAGCAGTAAATACAGCAAAACGAAATGCTGAAAATTTGAGACGATTGGAAGAGTTGCAAAAACGTTTAGTTACAACAATAACGGATCGTGAAAATTTTGGCAACGATTTTCATAGCTTCAATCTAACACAGTAATATTCTTCATGTGTTTGCATAAATTTACTGAAACTCTATTTTTGAAATTTTTATTCGTTTTTTCAATCTTTTCAGTATATTCTTGTGTTTTGCCCAAAATTTATTAAAATTTTGTTCTCGAAATTTTTATTTAATTTGAGTAAAATTTTTATTTGAAGCTATAAATTGATCCATGATGGAGCACTTACATGGCGTCATGGTCGCAATAAAATGATCGAATTGCATGTTGTACTAGTGGAAAATGCGCTAATACTGCTCACAAAAGCGGGTGATGGGAGCAAATTACTCCTAAAATTTCAGGTAAACGAGTTCACAGATTTTGAATGAAATTCGAAGAATGCTTTTAACTTTAATCTTGTTTTTTAAATTTTATTGCTATTAATTAAATCATTTCGATACTATCACGAATATCATGGAATTTCATTAATAGTACAAAATTTGCTCTAAACTATTTCATAACAAATTTTGATCAAGCGAAATGAAATCTCACATGTTTTAACATTTAACAATTTCAAACGTATCAAAAACTTTCATATACATATACACACTACAATAATAATGCACATTTACGCGTATACTACAATAATAATACACATATATACGTTTAATATAATAAACGTTTAATACATATATACGTTTTAATACACATATATACGTTTAATACAATAATAATACATGTATACTTCAATAATACACATATACTACAATTTTAATTATCTTATTTTCTGTATAATTAATATATTTTGATTGTAGATCAATGAGATTTTGTTCCTTTAGTTAATTCTATTAGTTTTGAAAAGGTTTTTTCTTTTTTTTTTGTTTTAGGTTTAAGGCTTTAATTTACTGAATTAGTTTAAATTTTAAAATTACATTTTTGAATTATTTTCAGTTTTTGTCATTTGTGAATTTCCAAAAATTAAAACAGCTCAAATTTGAGAGGCAATAATAGAAATCAAAATAAATAGCAGCATTTTTATATAATTAAAAACAATATGGGATTTCATATCTTCAAACAAAAAACTGAATTGAATGATTAATTAAGCAAAAGTATTATTGACATACATTTAAAAAAGCTAAGAAATTTAAAAAGCACTCATCTGATAAATCACATTTCATTATTTTGACAGATTTTCAATTTTTTTTCAATTAAACCTTTTTTTTCAAACAAAATACATAATAATACGTATACACACATATGTTACAATAATAGTACACATACAAGCATATACTACAATAATAGCAATTGCACTTAAATATACCACAATAGTAATACGTATACATATTTTAATTGATTTTTGATCATTGCTATATTTAACTATGCTTATATATATATCAGTAGTTCCGTTTTAATTTATTAGTAAATTCATTTTTATGAAGGAAAAAAAAAAATTTTAGGAGCCATCAAAAGAAACACGTTGGTCCCCCATATTACCTTTGACAACATTAATTGCTAAGGAGAAAGCAAATGATAAAAGGGCCTTATTTATTGTAAATACAATGGAACCTGGTGCACAAATCTATGAATTAGTTGCAACTACAGCTAGCGAACGGAAAACGTATTTCTTTTTTTCTTAAAAAAAGTTGATTTCAAATAATGGAATAGTTTTAAATTTAATTACACTCATGAAAATGAAGAATGAGAAATTCTCAATTTTGAAGTTTTGTTTTTTGCAAAAATATTTTTATGTGAAACCATTATTAAAGCTAAGTTAACATGTTTTATAGATCTATTTAAGTAAATGTAATTTTTAATTTCAATGTTTAAATGTTTTCTGGATAATCGACAAGTTAAAAAAAACCATTTTTTTCCAACATCTTTCTCTGTCTGAAAACGCATTTTTTGATCACTATGGGCATTGCTAATCGTTATGTTTCATCTATTTATAATCGATTAAATGATTATATTCTTGTGTAAAATTTTTGAATTATTAAAAAAAAAAAAACTTAATGACTTATTTTTTTAGATGGTTCAAACTGATCTCGGATCAAATTGATCTTGTCAAAAGTGGAAATATCAACGAACAATCAAATATCACGTATTTTTTTGATCGTTATAATTAACTGCTTACCATTAATTTTATAAATTTTGAAGAAAGCATTTATATAATTTTAATATTAGTTACTAATTAATCAACGAATAGTCAAATATCACATATTTTTTGATCACTATAAGTAACTGCTTACTATCAGCTTTATAATTTTTAAGAAATTAATTATATTATTTAAATAATATTTTCTTGAAGAAAGTGGTTATATAATTTTATTATTAATTACTAATTAATCAGCGGACAGTCAAATATCACGTATCTTTTGATCACTATAATTAAGTATTTACTATTAATTTTATAAATTTTGAAGAAAGTAATTACACAATTTTAATATTAATTGCTAACTAATATTTTCTATAAATTTGCATTGATTCTTTTCTAAGTAATAAATTTTTGAAAAATTTCTAGTCACTTTGGTGGTATCGGTACAGCAAATGATGAGCACTATCATGCAGAAGATATAGAATTCTGTGACCGAGTAAAAATTTCCACTCATCCACAACTTGTTAGTGCCAATGAAATAACAGTACAACAGCCAACAATCCTGGAACATGCTCAGCCAATTTTTACTGTAACCGAACGATTACAACATAATGATGAATTAATTACAAAAGCTTTACTTGACAAGCAAACAATATTGGCTCAATTTCTTCCTGGTTCAAATGTTTGTTTATTTATTTCTTTTTTTTGAATAAATTTTTTGAAATTATTACTGTATATTCATATATTTATTAAAAAAATATTTTGAAATCATTTCTGTATAAATATATATTTTATTCATTAAAGAAAAGTTATTAAATTTTATTAATTTTTTCTTTTTTTATAATAATCATAGAAATGATACTAAATTTCTAGTTAATTAATTTAAAAAAAAATAACGATATTTTCATCATTTTCGTTTTTTTTTTGTTAGAAAAATAACATCAGTGAACTGGAAAAGTTGACGGAGCAGCTAACTGGTTTGGCTGTAGCCGAATTAAAACAACGTGATGGTAAAGAGTTAGCAATGAGCGCAATTGTTCATGGGAATCGTTTACTTGATGCAATAAATCAAGGTTTGAGCTTTTTTTGTATATTTTTTGCTTTAATTTTTTTGCCTTTATAAATATTAATTAGAACTTAATAATTAATTTCCTTTAATTTAAAATTTCTTTAATTTAATTTTTTTCTCTCGAATTTGCAGTAGCAAAAATTGATTTTTTCTTTTTTTAATTTGTATTAAATTATCAAAGGATTTGAAATTTGAAATTATACAAAATGCCATTTTTCTTGATTTACAATTATTTATGAGTTTTTTTAGCCAAGTGAATTGTCCTTCGTGTGACCTTCTAAAAAAAAAAAATTCACTTCGTATAGTTCGATGACTAAAACTGATTTCAAAATTAATCGTTAAAAAAAAAGAAAAAAAAATGAAAATTGAATTTGAAGGTCTAAGCGCACGAAAAGAAACAGATGATTCAAATAATAGTGATAATGTTGTGCTTAAATTGGATAATGTTGAAAATGATGTACCAACAGTTGCTTGCTATAAATTAACCGCTATCGCAGCACCATTAATGAATCATCTAAAAGCAATGATGCAAGTTATTCATGATCAACAGAATGAAATTAAAATGATGGAGCAACAACTTAATCAATACAAAGTATATTGCTTTACCTATTTGAATTATAATTAAAAATTAATCAATTTCATTTTTTTCTTTTTTTTTATAATAATGACTAATTAATAATATATTGATTAATAACGATCAATTAACCTAAAAAAAATTTTATTTTCTTGAATAAAAATTTAATTGAAAAACGTTCAAAAAACAAAAAAAAATCAATTAATTAATTAATAAGGTATTTTTTTAGGAACTTGCAAACAGTGTAAATAGTACCGATAATAATAATAAAGAAACGATAACGGAAAATGTTGCTTGTAGCATGCAGGTACAAACAGATGCGGAAGCGGAAAGGCGTAAGCGATTGCAAACGAAACGAAAACGCAATACCGCAGTAACTCTATCATCAATCGAATCAATATACCCTCAATCATCATTAACAAATAATTGATTATCATTTTTTCAGGATTTCAGGATTCAAGTTATGTGATTTTCTTTGCTCCTACCAAAAATATTTTCCTTCAACTCATATTTTCTTCCCTTCATTTTTTTTTCCGAAATTTTAATTTTGAATTATTAAATTAGTAACGAATAATTATTTAATTTCATTATGAAGAAGCAAGCACGAAAGTGAAATTTATCTATATCAATATAAAAAGAAACTGGAGAGAAAAAAAAGAAAGAAAGAAATTTCAAATTCTTACATATTTATTGAATGATTCATTTTTACATTAAAAAAAATTTTTTGTGTGTCAGGTTTTTTTTCCGTTTTATATGCCGTCCGTAATACATTCATTCATTCATTTATTTATTTATTTTTTTTCGTATATAACTTCTGCGACGATTGTTGATTGTGAAATATTTGCCACTTTTTTTTCTCATTCATTTTTTGAATCAATCTTTCCCATTTCAAAGTGTTTGTTGTTCGTCAATGCTAAACAACAATTTTCCTCACTATATTTTCATCAATTAAATTTTTAATTATTTTAATTACGGGATTATTAACTGCTGCTGCTTTTTTTCTTTTGCTAAATTTAAAAGAAAGTAAGATGAATTTATTTTCAAATTGAATGTGATTGATTTCAAATTAAAATTATTCATATAATGTTCAGAAGTATAAGAGTATAAATATAACGGTGATTTTCGTAATTTACAAAAAAAAATTTTGAAGTGGAAAAAAATTTTTTTGTAGCTATTATTTGCATTTTTTCTATTTTATTTAATTTTTTCATATATATAATATGAGCATTAATTAATTAATATGAGTAAGTTTGATAGAATATTTTTTGTAAATTTTGTAAATTATTATAATTATTTTTTTTGGCCATAAATTGAACGAGCAAAAAAAAGAAAACGTGGAAAAACACTCTTCAAATATTCTATGCCTTTTTCTCCTACTGTACTTTTCATTATTGCATTTTTTTTTGGTGCATCGTCAGAATTTTTTTTCGCAACAATTTCGATCTGTTATCATATCACATAAATTTTAATTCTAAAAAAATGCGCCAGAAATAAATTTTGTCATTGTATATCAAAATTTTTGTACAAATTTATTATGGTCAAATTATTTCTGAGCTTTTTCCGTAAAATTAAATTTTAAAAGAAAAAATTTCATGCATCAAAATGTATGTATTATGGGATTTCTTCATTGACATCGCGGTGAAATTTCACTTTCTCGTATTTGAAAAAAAGACGAAAAATTTTCGCTCAAAATCCAGCAATTTTAAATTAAAAAAAAAAAAAAAACCAAATGATGAATTTGTTAATTGATCGATCGACAGATACTTTTTCATTTATTTTGTTTTTTTCCTTTATAAGTTATTCAAGTGAATTGTGAAATTTTATTTGATGTATTTTTTGTTTGTTAAGAAATATGAAAATGAGGTAACGCAGTAAAATAAAATGATTTTGATGTCTATCGGCTTTTTTTTTAAATGAGCTAATTAATTAATTTTGTTCCTGAACCATTTACTAAATGAACTAAATGAATATTATATTGCATGAAGGAATTTTTAGCAATCAAAAATGAAAAAAAAGGCAAAATTTGTTTTATTTTTTTTATTTTGCCGTAAACTTTATTTTGCGTTAATTTTAAAAATTCAATTTTATGTTCATTTTAAGCTTGAATGAATGAATAAAATATAGCTTTTACAAATTTGTTATTGTTATTATTATTATAAAAACTTAATTAAGTATAAAAATTTAATTTGTAGCGGTTAATTTAATTAATTTAAAGCAAAACAAAAAAAAGGAGATCAATGAATTTTTTTTCGTACATTCTAAAACACAATAAGCTTTTTTTTTGATTAAATTGTGTTTAAAATGTTCTGTGAAAGTTTTTGCTTACTTTGAAATTTGAAATTTAGAAAATAATTGTAATAAAAAAAAGAAAAAAACTATTTTCAAACAAATTGGCATACTTGTTCATCCATTAAAAAAAAAAATTAAACTTCATTTCGAAAAAATTCATCAACAAATTTTTCTTGAGGTAAAAAAGCAAGAAGATAATTTTTATTTGACTAATTAAATAATCGATTCATTTTTTTGATAATTTCATTAGCAGGATCGTAAGTTTTACATTTCCATGTATTTGCATCTTTTTTTTTGTTTTCTAAATTTCTCTCCTTTTATTTTCTCTTTCATCATTGTATGTTGACAACAAAATTCACTCTCGTAGACAGTCTTCTGCCCAAATTTATCAAATTCAGGATAAGCTAATAGAAATTTATATTCATTTAAAACAACATAATTTACTATAATTTCTTTCTCAGTATATTATTTCTTTATATAATATTTGCAGATTTTCTTTTTGTATGCGTGTCTGTGTGTTTATATGTTGTGAATCCTCTAAAAAAAATTTTGAAAAGAAAAAACGAAATAGAAATGAAAATTATCCGATTTGAATGGAAACAAAAATGACAATTGACAAATTTTTGTCACCTAAAAAAGAAAAAAAGAATTGCATTGCTGAGGGATTTTTTTTTTTTTTTTAATTTCAAAATCATTTATATGAATTGTATATGAAAGATTTAAATTTGAAGCATTAGTTTTGCAAAAAAGAAAAAAATTAATTTCATTGCAAGTTTTATATTTTTTGAAAAAAATTTTCCCATTGTTATTGACCTAATTTTTGTAAAATATTTGCCGAGTTAATTATTTCACCGTACTTTTTTTAATTGCTACAAAAAAAAACCAATAAAAATTTTTTAAATTTTCTCTTGAGGAAGATCTTTTTTTTTTTCTTTCAATTTTGAAAATAATAATAATTGTCGCTGACATATTTTCATTTGAACATACATATGAAAATGGATAGTAGTAGTACGGTAAAACCTACTTGCACTCTTTGCAGTAATGTTGCCAAATACGGTTTTTTTTCCAGGAAATTTAGTAACTGTAAAAGGTGAAGGAATATTTGGGTGGAAAAATAAAAAAGAAAAAAAAACTTTCCATTAAGACGACAATTAAATAAAATTTAAATATTTAATGATAATAATCAAATTGTGTATATTTGATTTATCATACTAAATCAGTGCATAAAAGTATGAATGGTTTAATTAGATAAATTCAATTAATTGAATTTTTATTTTTCATTTATCAGCTTACTGTGCAATTATTTATTAGCCATTTATCGATGTAATTAGTTTTATCAATGTTACTATTATAAATATTGATATTATAATTCAAAATGTTCGAATAAAAATTTATTATATTAATAGATAGAAAATTATATTAAATTTTAGACATATCCACATAACGCTTCACTTCATTAAAATGAATGAAAAAATATTAAAAATCATTAATTATGCATGAGTTTTAGTTTTTTTACGTTCAAAACAGGTGAACGATGGTAAAAATGCATTGAATGGAATTGTAATTAAATTTTATTTGCAGAACAATTTTCAAGTGAAATTTCAAACGTGTATCCACACATAACATTTCACTGTCATAAAAATGAATGAAAAAAAAAGCAAAAAAAATTGAAAATTATCAATTATGCATGCGTCAAATTTTTTACATTTGAAATAGGTGAACGATGAAAAAAACATTGGAACGAATTATGATTAAATTTTATTTGCAAAATAGTTTTCAAATAATTATATAAAATTATGCTGAAGATGATTCTAAGTTTGTTTCTACTATTTTATAGAACAATTGTGAAAAAGTTTTTTTTTTTTTTGTACAAATCATTTCCGGTTTCTACAGTGATGAACAACTGATTGACAAATTAATCAATTAATTTTTTTTTCTGTTACATTTCGGATCCCATTTTAGCATTTGACATGTGTTGTTGAGATTGTGAAATTTGTAATTTCTTCCGGAGTAAAATTAAGAAAATGCAGCGATGAGACTGCGAAAATAAAGACTTAACTAATTTGTAAAAAAAAAAGAGAATTCCTTAAAAAGAGTAATCTAAGATTTTAAATCTAAGATTAAAAAGAGTAATCTAAGATTTTAAATCTTAGATTACTTAAATTTCTAAACTTAAAATTTCTTTACTGTTATTTTGTGTTTTCATTCAATATTTAATCTAATAATATCATTTTTGATTTTACTCCAAATAATTGTTAATCATAATTCTTGTTGCATCCGCCCGATCAAGCTATCATTATCATGATTTCCATCTTATGAATATTGTGTAATTCGCTTTTTTTAAATAATCTTTATCATAAATTTCTTTTTTTTTATCCAATCAATATCATTTATACTTTGTCTGTTTTTAACCAAAACACATTATAAACAAAAAGATTTTTATGTGTTTTTTTGAAAGGAGTAATTGATTGAAATCAATCATTATTATTGTTGTTGCTATCATTGTTATTACCGTTTTTTTTTGATATTTAAATTTTAATGCATTTAGATTAGTTTTTTTTTATTTTTAAAATTTTTGCAATACTTATAAAAATTTGATTAATATCTTAGCGTTACCAAATCCTCCAATACTATGATAATATCAAATATCCTATCATATCATTGCAAACACAATGATGATACTGTAAAAAGAAATTATTTCCAGACAACAAGATTATTTCATTCATATCAATGTTATTTAACAGTTTAAAAAAAGAAAAAACCAAATCAACAAAAATTCTCACATATTCGCTGTCCATTTTCTTTTTTTTTTCGTTAAATTTTTTGACCTTGAAATTTGGCAATTTTCAATTATTGACAATTTCTCTCGCTTTTTTCTCTTTCATCTCATTTATTCTTTTCAATAATTAAAAAAAAATTTTGGAGAAAAGAAAAATGAATATATCACTGTTCCATTTTTTACGTTTATATTTTTTGAATTTTTTTTGTGAACTTTTTTCTTTTTTCTTTTTTTGCAGTTTATTATTTCTATTGAATACTTTTTGAATGAATCTCAAAAAATAATAGATTTGGAAAAAAAAGAAATATTACTTTTGAAATTTTTTTCCATTTTTTGGTTGTTTTTTTTTGTTCATTTTATCAAATAGTCAAATTTATTTCAGATTTGAAATTTAAAAAATGACGAAATTTAAAAAAGAAAAAAATTCAAAAACAATTTTGTTTGAAAAAAGACAACTGTAATCATCATCACCATTAAAACACACACATCATTTGGGCCAAAAGTAAAACTATTTTAACTCTCAAAAAGAATTTCAAAATTGAAATTGTGCTTTTTTTTTTAAACTATTTTAAAAGTACACACATAAACTTATTTAAAACTGTTTGGAAGATCATACTTCATATATTATGAAAAAAGAATGAAAAATGTGAAAATGGAAAAGTGAATGAAAATGCACATAATACTATCTTCAAATTTTCCAAATTTTTTTTTTAACTCATTTGTCTCTCTTTCTATTATTTTCATTCACTTTCCATTTTCATACCATCTCTTCTTTTACCTCATTCTTTTCCTCATCCTTTTACACATCTTCAAGTTTCTTCTCATTTCTTTCCTTACCAAACTCTTTTCGTTTACTTCATCTCACGTTAGTTCTTTACACTTTTGATGAATTTCAGTACAGATTAATTCATTAATGATTTTCATCTTAATTATTTAATCCCTCTCTCTCTCTCTCTATTTCATTTCCTTTTCAATATTTTGAAGTTCTCGATATTCTGTTTCAATTCCATTTTATTGTCAATTGATAATATTTATCTATTTGTGAAATTTTGGTACAGATTAATTCGTTAATGATTTTCATCTTAATTATTTATTGAAAAACTTTTAACTATTTGAATTATTTTATGGACTTGTAAAATCTTTAAAAATTGCACTTCTATTAATGAACAAAATAATGAATGCTAAAAATTTGTTAATCATAAATAGAAATTTAGTAAAATGAAATTTCAATCAGAAATTTAATTTGCATCGATTTGAGAGAATTTTGCAAATTTTGGAAAGAAATCTTATTGGCAATTAGAAAGAAATCTTATTGGCAATTTTAAAATTGAAATTTTATTTACATTCATTTTCAGAGAAAGCAATTTCAACATTTTAAATTTTAAATTAAATTTTTTTTTTTTTTAAATCAAAAATCGTCTTAGTATTTACTAAATGCTTCACTTCTGCTTCTTTTTTTTTTTCATTTTTAATTAAAAAATTTAGAACGAAATTGTTGTAATAAGCAACATTGTTACTTAAAAAAAAAAAGAAATCTCAAGACAATCTTATAATTTAGTTGATGACTCATTTTGCATCACAGCAATTGGGTGACAGATAAGATGACAGTCTGATGGCGTGGTTGGCAATGTCAATGTATTATGGACACTGCACACACATACACACATACACACACATATACACACATACACACATACACGTACATACATACACACACATACACACACATACACGCACATACATACACACATACACACACATACACGCACATACATACACACACATACACGCACATACATACACACACATACACACACATACACGCACATACATACAAACACATACACACACATCACACATAGATACCAGTGCCGAGTTTCGTAACTGATTAACCGATGTCACACTACCAATGATAACTGTGTGTGTACTGTTCATTTCCTTTTCAGCAAATCAGTTCGACGAATTAATTGCACTAAAACATTTTTTTCTTTATCTCATCTTACTTATTCTTGAGGGATTTATTTTCATTCTTTTTTTTTTAAAAATTTAATTTGAAATATTCAAATCAAATTTTTTCTTTTAAATTTAATTTGAAATGTTTAAATCGAATTTAATTACTTCTAAACATACTTACCAATCATTTTGCAAAAAATAGATATTAAATTTTCCAATGATCAAATAGACTTTCATGTAAAAACATAAAAATTCATTACTTACTTACTTTTTTTACAATAAAGTTATATTTAAATTTGTATTATTGTTAACCACGCTGTCATCTTGTCTTTTACCTCATTGTTAAATTATTTGCATATACAATAATGCTGTTATAATTTTATTGATTACTTAAATTATTAAACTGTTAAGAAATTATTAATTTCCCACAGAAAATTTTATTTTAAGTAGTTTGCAATAAAGTTCTATTCAAATTTATATTATTTCATTTGTTAAATTATTTCATATATAATACTTCTATTCATAATCTTATTAATTAGTTAAATTATTTGAGTGTTAAAAAAATTATTAATTTATTACAAAAATTTATATTTAAAATGAATCAATATTTTTTTTTTTTGCGAAAATTATGATTGATCGTTTTTACACACAAGTGTTTGACTTTGATAGTTTTACTTCTCAAAATTTCTGTCCATTTTCAGAAAACCCTATTAGCATTTGAAATGAATTCAAATCCATTCCTCAGTTTTGCCTATCTTGATTGACGAAAAGAATTCTAACATGATTAGTTGGCCAGTTAGAATGTCGTCGTCGGTGTCGTGGGTAATAGGGCTAATTTAGTTTTGGCCAGCGAATAAATTGAAGAAATGACGAAAACGAAATTAGTTCAAGAAGTTATATTTATTCTCCAATTATATTTTTCATGATTTTGTAAGATTGATTTAGTTTTCATTTTGCTTACTCAAAATATTTGGAAAAGCTCATACATCGACCAGTCAACTGATCTAATGTAATCAATCAAATTTTTGAAATATTCTCCATTAATTATTTATTAAATGAATTTTTTTTTTTTGTAACGAATAATTTATGAGCATTTCAGTGTAATTTAAAATAGGAAATTCTAAATCACAAACTATTTTTTTTAAATAATAAATTATTTTGAAAATCGTAAATTAAAATTTTAAATCATAAATTATTCGCTCATTAATTATTTAATAAATGATTTTTTTTGTGACGAATAATTTATAAGTGTTTCAGGTATATGTAACCGCAAAACATAGGTACATACAGTGGGAAATTTTAAATCATAAATTGATTATTAAATCATATATAGGAAATTTCAAATCATAAATCATTTTAAATTATATTGAATAAATTATTTGTAAAATTATATTAAAGTATCATTAATCAATCAAAAAAAAAATCATGGGAATTATTTATATCATATACCATCATTTAGTAAAATTACTTGTTTTTATTTAAAAATATAACAGTATTTTCAATTATTATGAAATCGATTGAATAATTTTTGGGAATGAACCAGTTTCTATTAAATATGACGCAACCTAGATGAAAATTCGGCAAATCTTTGCAAATTCATTTTGTAATAAAACGATTGAATGCACAACAATGTCGGATATTTTTAATCTCTTCTATTTCTATTCGATTATTTCAACATTTTCAAGTAATTTGTTATTATTTCATACTGATATTTACGAAAATCAAAATGTCGTAGTAAGAGACTTTTCGCTTCCGTTTTTTTTTCTATAATTTCTTAATTTCAAGTATTTTCAAATTATTTGATTTTATTATTATTTAATAATGGTATTTACTAAAAAAAAATCTCGGGATTTAGTAATTTGGGATTTTTTTTCCGTCTTTTTTCTCTGTGATTTTTTAATTTCAGATAATTTCAATTCAAAAGTTACTAAATGTTGTAGTAAGAAATTTTTCTCCTCTGTTTTTATTTTTCAAGTTACGCTAAATTTTATTAGTCCAAATAGCTCCAGATGAATTATATCAGCCTAACTTAACCTTAAATATATACCGACATAATGCTATGTAGCATCGTAATAGAGGAAATAAGCTAATTCAATTAATTAAAAGAGAGCTGGCAAAAGCGATGTGTGATTAATGATGAAAGATATTTGACAAAGTCTTAAAGCAGGTGGATTAGAAAGGAAAAAATATTACGAAGGAAAAAACCTTCTGCAACAAAACGTTTAGTAACAATTGCTTCTCTGTGAATTTAGTCTCATTTTCTTTTACTGTTTAATTTCTTTTAATTTTTAATTTTTTTTTTGTCTGAAAACAAGAATTAATTAGCATTAGAAATTAATTAGAGATTTATTTGTGTACGAATTGTTAATGTGCATTATTCACTGCTATGCATGTTTATGTATGCGAAAATTCAGAATTTTAAATTAATTAAAATATAGGTAAACAAGTGATTTAATTTTAATTACACATGCTTTATAAACCATGTGAATTATTATTTTGCATGTTTATGTATGCCAAAAATTTAGAATTCGAAAGTAATTAAGAATAGGTTTTTTTGAAATTAATTATAGTATAGGTAAATAAGTGGTTTAATTTTTAATTACACCACATTTATGAAAACAACAAATTAATCAGCAATAAAAGTTAGTGTGAGATTTCATTTATGTATATGAATTGTTAGTGTGCATTATCATTGTTATGCCTGTTTATGCATGCGAAAGTTTAGAATTTGAAATTGATTAAAAACTGGTAATTTAGAATTTACAAAATTAATTAAATATAGATAAAGTAAATGATTTAATTTTAATTACACATATTCTATAAACCATTTGGTTTATATATGTGTATTTACACGTATAGAATAAAGATTAATTGCTTGAGCAGTTTATATTAATTAAAGCAATTTTCAACAGCCTTGAAAACGATGAATAACCAAGTGATAAGAGTTGAAAAATGGGAGGGAGTACTTGATGTTGTGTCGGGACATTATGATTTTGAAAAGGTATGTCGAAAAGAAAAAGAAAAAAAAGTGGAGAAAATGAGACTTGAAGATTGAATACACCCAAATTTCATTTATACTATCTTCGATAGTTGCATTTCACTTGTTTCAACAAAGTGTGTTTATGTGTATTTGTGTGCATATATATGTGTGTATGTATGTTTGTGCATGTGTATGTGTATGAATGTATGTGTATGTGTATATATATGTATGTGTATGTGTGCATGTATGTTTTACATTTCAAAGCATCGAAATAAGCAAAAATTGCTATTTAAATCTTTTTTTCTTATTTTTTAATTAATCACTTAGTTTATTGCATTTCAAATATTTAGCCTATAGTTTATACGCTACTAAATTCAAGCTGAAAAACAAAAAAAAAAAAAAAAAAAAAAAAAAAAAAAAAAAAAAAAAAAAAAA
>JARVGP010000080.1:32405-96037 GCA_029876185.1 Mansonella ozzardi | reverse complement strand
TTTTTTTTTTTTTTTTTTTTTTTAATTTTTTTTTTTTTTTTTTTTTTTTTTTTAATTTTCCAAAATTATCATTTTATTTTTTTTTTTACGAAATTCGGTTAAATTTAGCTTTTGATTTGATATGGTTATAACGGATATTATAGGTTTAATTGACTTATCTACTAGAAATACTTCAATAAATTACTACCTTTATTATCAGCTAAATTGAATTTTTTTTCTTTTTTTTGAGATAATTAATTACTGCCATGGACAGGCACAACAAGGAGATGAAAAAAAGAGAGGAAAAAAAGAAGGATAGTTTAACCACTAACTGATATCATCATCTTCGGTTGCAGTAGGCGGGCTATCATTGAATTAAGCTTTGCTGAAATCGATTTTGGTGATTAATTTGTAACAATTTCGAGAAAAACTAAGAGATAGTTAGATGTATTGCCAGACAAGGATAATGTTTGAAAAAAAATTTTTTTTCTTGAGAATTGATTTTGAGATTTATAGTTTTAAATATTTGGTGTACTGGCATATAGATTAAAATTCAATAAGGTAATGCTGTAAATTAACAATTTCTGTCGAATAAATGTGTGTATTTCGAAAAACATTCATCAGTTTTCTAAAAAATTTTGTGGATTGCAGTTCTTTAAGCAATTTTACTTGGCAAACTTCTAGTAAAACAAATTAGAAGTGCTGTTGGAGAAAAAGGAAACCCCTGTTTTTGCTGCTGCTACTGCTTGCTGCTTGTGTATATCATGCGTGTCACATCATTACTTTATCAAATTTTTTTTCTTTTGGATCTTTATTTTAGCTTGAAGTTGCCAAAAAAAAATGACATTCTGGAATGAGATTATGATGATCAGTTCAAAATACTATTTACATGCATGTTAAATTGTGCAAAAGTTACTCAAATTTAAATTTAGCATTTTTTCATTGATAATAGATCATTATTAAAATATTAGATATAATTAACAAGAAGAATTTTTTATAATCTGCAAGAAAATTAATAATTTAATTCACATCTGCTTTGATCTGCTACATTGCTGTTATGTCAACAACGAATTATTGATATCTTTCCAAGTAAGTTTAATTAGGTTATTCTCCTAACAATTATCGACATTTTACACATTGGAAAAAATGAAAAACTATTACTTTTTTTACCATTACTGCTCGTTCAAAAATAGCTTTGTTATGGATGTCTAACGAAATCCTATCCTGGAAAGTGTTCTTTTTTTTTTAGCTGGACATTAATTAACGAAAAGAGGCAGCATAATGATGCTTTCCGTTTTTTTTTTTTGCCACATATCGTTAAGTCTTTTCATTTTTCTCTAATAATTACACATATATTTCCGGAAACTATCATTAAAAATGGTCTTTAAAAAAATTATACAAACGACATGCAATTGATGATATATTCCGGGAGGTACGGATGGATGATTGTCGTGGTACTGTTTGCAAATGATTATCAGATTTGTGCTGTGACAACAATTCTATGTGAACAGTATCAATCAATCATATGGGACATTTTTCTTGTCTCCTTCTGTTTTTTGATTCGGCATGAAATCGATAAGATATATTAATTTATTTTTATTAGTAATTTCAGTTTATTGGTTAATTTCTGCCTGCTTTTTCGGATAGAGAGAAAAGAAAATTGTGTGTGCAAAATGTATCTCTCAACCATAAAGTACTGTAGCCTTCTTGATAGGTTAAGTGTAATTTGTAAATGTTTAAATGAAAATGATGAAAAAAATATCGTTCAGTAAATTGTCAACAATCAGTCAAACAATCACACTTATTTTGAACTATTGCTGTAAAGTAGAAAAAAATTTTGAAAAAAATTTCAGGATATTAACGTAACAGGAAATTATAGATTTGATCACATAGCATAAAATATATGTGTACAATTTAATGGTTTGCATGCTTTTTTTTTTCTTCTCTTCGATCAAATAATGTTTGTATTAAAAATTGAAAAGATTGAAAAAATGAAAAAAAGATAAAAGAGAGAAAGAAAAAGGTAAAAAAAAAAAAGAAGAATGGCAAGAAAGGATAGCAGGTGAAAAGTATCCAACAAAAATTCATCGTTTTAAATGATTGCAAAATTATACTTTTCGTTTATTATCTATCTATCATACATCTTATAATCATTTTATAACACTTTTCACATACATTTCATATTTACATTTCCAATTCAGAAATTTTTACATTCATTTACTTAGACGCACTCATATATAAAATGTACACGCCTGCGTCTCCAGCATAAATTTTCATGAATTTAATTTCACTTCCGTGTCATTCATGCTCATAAATTGTTGACATACAGTGAAACATATATCCATCTCGTAAAATTCTTTTTTTTTAAGAATCTTTTCAAGTTACCTTGATGAGAATTGTAGAATTGCGTAAATAATAACCAATATTCATTAAGTTTTTCTAGTTGTCATCGAAGGATCATTCATTGCTAATAAAACAGATAAGATAGGGAGAGAAAAAAGGACAGAAGGTTATTAATAGAATCCTAATATATACTTTTCATTAAACAGTTCTTGACAATCATTCGGTCAATTTTGTTAATTAAATTCTAAAAAAAGATTACATCAATCATAGGAGAGAATTAAACAGAAATGGAAATTTACAGTTAATTTTAATTTTTAGAGGCTGCCCTAATTTACTAATAGAAATTATGGAAAATAAACCTATTAGGATTATTTGAATCATTTCAAAAAGTAGTTTGAACTTTCAAGATGAAAATCACAATAGTAACATAGCCTAGTTACGTAGTTATTATATGATATCCGTGAAAACACAGCGGAAGTGCTCACGTTCCCATCATATGACAGGTTTGTGATCAAGTTGCGAAGGCATTTTTTGCTTTGTGGAATTTTTTTTTTAACTGGATTTTATATGGATGGTTCTGTGTCTTGTGGGACTTTGGGGCCTAGTCGTAGTCATTGTGGTCGTAATTGCAGGTTTGCCACTATCGAATCGTTTAATTTGCAAGTTACGTTTCCGTCAAGCAATGCAATTTTTCTTCATATACATTGATAGTGATCTTATCAACTGTTAATCAGTAATACTTCTTAACAGTTAGCAATTAATCGAATAATTAATAGTGAGACTTTGGGTTGTTCGTTAGTTGGACTTAATTTGCATGTGTATCTGTTCAGTTTGTCGGAACCGTTCAGAAGATGAACGGTAAAAAAAGTGAAGAAGATAGTAAGAGAAAGAAAAGAGAGGAATAACGACTTTCACGATCTTCTTTCCATTAATTGTTTCAAATAAAACATGGCACTTTTTAAAATATTATCGCTGTTAAACGCCCATTACACATTATCTTAGATATTTTGAAGTTTAAGGTGTAAGAATTTTCATCATTTTGGTATGCTTCTAACACAATCAAATATTTGGCTCTCTATTTTGAGTTAGCTAAGAATCTTGTCACCGTATATCGCATCATCGCATGCCGCAAATGTTTCTTCCATTTCCATAAGTTTCTTTGAGATTCACCATTACGTTTATATGAATATATGGAGAGGGAATCGTTATCATTTTTCATTTCTATATCCTTATCAGTTATTCCGTATGTTACGTTTGTATCGATCTTTGCGTTACAAATTATCTGGAGAATTCTAGAAGCCTCCAAACGCTATTTAATTTTAGTTTTCATGGAATTAAATTAAAATATATTAAAAACAAGTCGCTTATTGTAGATTGGATGTATTGGAAAGGAATCTTTTGCACGGAAAGAAAATCATAGTTGAAACTTACGCTACGCTAAATGCGTATCTAATAAACACGCAAGAAAGGTTGTGCCTTTTGCTAAATATAAATGGCAACAACTTCAGGCGATAGCGCTGCCATGGTCAACGCCAACAATATTAAGGCGTCAGATAGGACTACAGTGGAACGGGTCATTAAAAGTACGTTGTAATGTTTTTTTTGTATTTATCAAGGTCAATGGAAAGTGCAATTTAAGTAATTTCATTAATTCAGCTGATTCTGATATTTTCGGAAGAGTTTCCAAGTATAATCAAGTCTTCTAGAAAATTACGGAATTTATCAGGATATAATGGAATTGATGTAATCAAATCATTCCTTTTAACTGTTGAAAAACCTATTGGAAAGGGAATAATGATCACAATTTATGTTTATTCTTTCAATGAATGAACTATCACTGCGTTTTCGGGATATTTCATAGTGAAAATGTTTATATCACTAAGAATTAATTGTCATTCGACTATGTAAAATTTCTTTCTTTGGAATATCACGTGCTGTTACTTTGCAGGCATCCAATTTCCAATCAGTGAAAAATTGAGTATGGAGGATGTTTATGATAGGCGGACATCGAAACCACGTTCCGATATTTTGAAGGAACATTTTACCAAGGAAGGTCGCATTCAGGAGGAGGTAATCAGTTAGTTTATGTAATTTTCAATCCTCATAAAGATCGTGATTTCACATTTCTAATTTAGAATATCTGCATTTCATTATATGTCATTTACGTTGGCTTAATATCTCTCAGATAGAAAATAAGTCATCGAGGATTCAAAAAATGGATGACATTTTTATTTATTAACGCTATATTATGTTCATCCCAGATATTTAATACGTTATTGTATTCTAAATTTGCAGAATTCATCATAAAATTTACTACTGTTAATACATTATTCAGGTTGCATTACGAATAATTTCGGAATGCACGATCCTTTTTCGTCAGGAAAAAACAATGCTTGACGTTGAAGCACCGGTCACTGTATGTGGTGATATACATGGGCAGTTTTATGATTTAATGAAACTTTTTGAGGTTTGTTAATTTCCGATATTTCCTGGAAAGCTTTGCTGAAAAAATCCGACTAGTTTTATCACTTAAATAGTAAAGAGATTTTCATTATAGTGATGATGTATTTCTGATTCATATAACAAAGCCATTTGATTTTCTAATTTTTCAACTTTTTCTAACGTACTTTTTAAAGGTTTATCTAAATGGCTGCGCTTAGCTTTATTGGCTTATGTTAAGCCGGTAGCAGAAGCTATGCAAAATACAATACATTTTCTGGAACACACTTCCGTACATTATTCGTTTAATTTCTAACTTAATTTCAAGACTGTCAAAGATATGACAGTTGTTTTTTTCGTATAATTTTTATTAAGAAGAAGTTGGATGAATTGCTTACTTTTGCCTGCTGAATTCTTTATAGTTTATAGAAGCGTTTCATTTGATCACTGTTCGTAATGAACTATAGTTTAGGTAGGAGGATCACCTGCATCAACTAAATATCTTTTTCTGGGAGATTACGTTGATCGGGGTTATTTTTCGATCGAATGCGTGTTATATTTGTGGGCACTCAAAATCTGTTATCCAACAACATTGTTTTTGCTTCGTGGAAACCACGAGTGCCGTCATCTTACGGAATATTTCACCTTTAAACAAGAGTGTAAGTTAAATTTGTCATTTTGAATTTAAATGAAAACATTACGATTGGATTCAAAACAGTTGATTTTTTTTAGGAATGGGAATTTTAGGCGAAAGAAATTACTTTTTTCAGGTAAAATCAAATATTCAGAAAAGGTGTATGATGCTTGTATGGATTCGTTTGATTCTCTTCCCCTTGCAGCACTTATGAATCAACAGTTCCTTTGTGTCCACGGCGGCCTTTCTCCGGAGATTCATACCTTAGATGACATTAAAAAGGTATAAACTTATGAAAACATTGAAAAATGAATCTGTTCTATTTCAAAATGAAATCGTTGCTTACTGAAGCAACATTTTTCCATACCAGAATTAATATGTAAAATAGTTCAGAAATGGAGTTGGTGATAATTTGAGTTAAATTTTGTTAAGCTGGATCGATTCAAAGAACCACCAGCTTTCGGACCTATGTGTGATTTACTATGGTCTGATCCACTAGAAGATTTTGGAAGTGAAAGGAATTCGGAGCAGTTTTCGCATAATTCTGTCCGTGGATGTTCGTATTTTTATAGGTTTGTTTTGTTGAGAAATTTCGGTAATCGTCAAATTGTTATTTGATGCTCTTTCGTTAAATTACTGTATTAATAGAATAAAAGAGAAAAGAAGATAGGCCAATAAAATTTACTGTTCTCTATGTGACCTCGTGAAATAGATTAAAAATATATTTCTGTGAAATAGATTGAAAGTGTACTTCTGTGAAAGATATTTTAACACTTTTTTGGTTTGCTAGCCATTATCATGGGTGCGATAGGATTCATATAGCAAGAAGAAATAATTGGTTACTTGAAGCCTTAAAATACAAGATACTTCTACTACTTTATGTTTGTTTTGCAGCTATGCAGCATGTTGTGATTTCTTGCAGCATAATAACCTCTTGTCAATTATCCGTGCTCACGAAGCCCAAGATGCCGGGTAATGCTTTTCATAACTTTGTTAGTGTATATTATGCAGGTCTATTTCTGGATTATCAGTAAGATTATGAAGGAAATTTAAAAATCAAAAATAATGGGAAGTGTTTCTTTATAATACAAACATTGTTATCTCTTGTTATTGTTTTTAGGAAGTTCTTCCCCTTTTTTAGGTATCGAATGTATCGAAAATCACAAGCAACCGGGTTCCCTTCTCTAATAACTATATTTAGTGCTCCAAATTACCTTGATGTATATAACAACAAAGGTTAACTCTTTATTTTTTTTTCTTTTAAATGTTTTGTATTTAGCAATATTCATGATAATGTAGGTTTTACTAGCAAATTTATTTACGTGTTATGGTCCTAATGGGAAAAAAAACTGCAGCTGCGATACTAAAGTATGAAAATAATGTAATGAATATACGGCAGTTCAATTGTTCACCGCATCCATATTGGCTACCTAATTTTATGGATGTGTTTACATGGTCTCTTCCTTTCGTTGGAGAAAAAGGTTTGTCCCAAATGATAAATACAATTAAATATTTCAATAAGCAACAGATGGTTTAGCAGAACCTCGCATCATACTATGTTTACTTCTTTAGGGAAGTTTTCTTTCATGATTTGGTATTTATATCTTTCATTAGATGAAAGTGAAATGAATTTTCTGAAAAAATTGAAAAAAGCTATAAGTATGTTAAATTAATTTTAGTAACTGAAATGCTTGTACACATATTGAATATTTGTTCGGATGATGAACTTATGGCCGATTCGGATGACACGTTCGAAGGTATGCTAGTTGTGACAGTTTGTTTTGTTTTTTTAAATATTCATTTTTGTGAATGTTTTCCTGTGCATATTTTAGTAAACTTTTAATATCGTTTTGTCCTTAACTGCGGCTGCGTGTTATTTTCTAAAAAGTTGCATTTCAAAAAAAAATTTGTATCTCTTTTCTGTGTGTTTATGCGCATTTGTTGTGCGAATTAATATAGCATGTTCAGAGCTTGTTAATGGTTTGCACGTGAGCCTGACCCTTTCAAAGTCAACCTAAAAAAAGATTATATTGTAATCACTCTTAATGCTCTGCATTAGCAGAGTTTGATACGAAACACTTCCATTAATTCGTGAAGGTTAAAACCACTTTTTTTTTTATTTTGGTTTTTTGATGTATGTTGTTACTTCAAATTTTAGCTTCTGTGGATGGAAAAGAAATAAGCTCTATACAGTGCTGCAACGATGAAATAGTGATGAAGGTAGTATTCGTAGTTCTCGAATACTACTTGATCCCGATATTCGGAGGGGTACATTATTTGGCGTTACGCTTTTTTTTTTTCACACTTTTAACTGATACCAGTGCTCGTTGTTATGATTCCAATGCCAAAAGTTCATTTGCAATTTTCAATTGATGTTTTGAACCTGCTTTTTGGTAATATAAATTCGAGAAGGAAGTATTTATCGTGGTTTTATATCTTGTGCATCGTGTCGTATTGTCATCGTTTTTCCAGCTTCTTTAAATTTAAGAAATAAAATTATACGAATTTAATTGAGCCGATCCATCTTGTGATATATTTTGGTTCTTTGCATGTGTCTTGTTACTTCAAATTTTAGCTTACTTTAACAGAGTCATCCTTTCTGTTCATATCTGATGATGAAGTTGAGTTTTGAAATTTCTCCTGCATGCAGTGAAATTTTCTTTGAACGGAAGACATCTTGAATAATTTGTTTTCTATTTTTTTGTGCTGAAAAAAGAGGATATTGTTATTTATAAAACGATACAGGTAGATGCTGTGTATTCATCAAAATATTAGACGTTGTGGATGCAATCGATGTCCGAGATTTTTAATTCCTGGAAAGGTATCCTGGATAAATTGTGAAGCGACCTATAAGACAAGCAAAAAAAAAAATGTTTTATGACAAGACTGTTTGTGAAGTTTTGATTCGTTTTTATTTTTCATCTGAATAAATTTTTTGCACGTTTACTAACTATCTGTGGAAGGTACCTGCAGTATCATCTTTACCATGATCATGGTTGATTTCGGAATAGCATGCTTTGCGTGATTGAATATCTTTGTATTATTCACCAGAGTTATGCAGAACATTTGATTAGTGTATTTGTTTTTCACATATCTCGTTGCTTGCATTCAAATTACTGAATAGTGTAAGCAGGCAGGTTATGATATCGTGATGTATTTAAGTCGAATGGCATTTATCACTTTACCTTATCTCTGTTGAAATCCTTGATAATTTGTTGAGAAATGAAATTTTTTTGACTAAATTACATGGTATATCATGACAGGAACAATGATTGTCCTAATCTTACTTTACCAATTAAGAAACATTCATTGCATGCAACCTTAATATTTTTAAAATTTATTTATTTTCATTCATTAAAAATATTTATTGTTTGAGGCTAGATATTGTTATAAGTATTTATTTATGTTGAATTAACACCAATTACTGATGGGGAAATTTGTATTGACGATAAGTTTGTTACACATATATTTTTTCCTCATCACTGCAGGTGGTGTTCCATCAGCGCGGAAGGAGGTTATTCGGCATAAAATTCGAGCAATTGGCAAAATGGCTCGCGCTTTCTCAGTATTAAGGTTTTTCTTTAGCTTATTTGATTTTTGAAGTGTAAATTTGCTGCGCGTATGTCGATTTTAAGACTGAGTTTTGTTTTATTTAAACATTCTTATGGTAGAATTTTTCATTATCTTTTTATACACAGTTAACTAATTTCTCGATTGCATAAATTATTTCATGTTGTCTTTTTGGGATTTAAAGCGATAAACTATGATTTTCTTGAAATTCTTCGTTATTTCTTAGAAGACAGTCCTTTTATATGGGGGTTTTTCGAAATTTGTGAAAAAAGGTTTTATGGATCAGAAACATAACATTTCTTAATCCTCAGTTCATAACCTCGTAGTGGGAGATTTTATGGCATATTGATTTTAGATTTCTTGATTGCATAGTTTGGGTTCATGAGCATTGTTGATTATGATATTTAAAAAATGTTCTGATTGGGTCCTGTTCTGAAGATGAAATCGGCTCCTTATTGAATTTTGGTTCCACAAAATCCTTAAACTATCACTAGTTTAAGTTACTGTCAAAGTAAAAGGTGGAAAGCAAGCGAGTTTCAGACTATTTGACAAATTTCAAACAGTGTTTAAAATCTATCTTGATTGATGTCGTACTTGATTGATGTCGTACTGCAAAATATTTTTTTTTTAATTAGTCCTTTGACATCTGATTTGATTCTGATATATCTCAGTTCACATGTGGGTTTATTTTCAGAGAAGAAAGTGAGTCTGTATTACAACTGAAGGGACTTACACCAACCGGTAATTTACCATTGTTCACACTTCAGGAAGGCAGACGTGGGATTCAAGAGGGTACTATACTTTTTCATTGATTTTTCAAATAGTTGTCACAGCTTTTTTTTTAAATGAAAGAGCATGCATCATTAATGATTGCAAGGCTGAATAGCAAACAAACTATTAAAATCCTTTTAATCGTTTAATTAATATCGCAGTCTATAGCGCATTCTTTTTCTACTTATTTTGAGGTCAAAAAATTGAAGAAAATGCTTAATTTTATTATTGGTTCTGTTGTGATACTTTTATAATTGTAAATTGCTTAGCATAGAGTTATTTTTAAAATGATATTTTGTGATAAAATTGATGAAATGGATACTTTTTTTTTGTCGCGATTGTTAATGATATAAAACAAGGGAGAATTTTTGATTATATCCTAAGAACTTTAAATTGCAAATGAAAGGATACTCCATTACAATTCTGATCTTTTTTAAGACACTATTTGCTGTAGGGGTTTTCGTTAGTAATCAAAATTTATCGTCCTTTCTCTATCATTCCAAAATAATTCTAAAGTATGCCGCTATATGTTTACTACATTTGTATTTTAGTCAAGTTAAGTTTTGTTTTGTTTTTGTTTTTTTTTCTTTTTTCTGTGGTAGAGTAAGTCTGTTGTTTCGATGTTTAGAGAATATGTTTCATTTTGGTAATATTGTTGTTTAAGCAACGGAAAGTAGAGAAAATACGTAGGGCTTTGGTATGAACTAAAAAAAGTGGTTTAAACATGCAATCATTTTTCCAGTTTTTAAATTTGTGCATCTCTTTTGTGCAGAGCTGCAAAAATTCTTTCGGTAGCTAAAAAATTCAGCTTTCTAACCAAATTGAAAATTCATTATTGTGGGCGTGTCTTGGTACTTTGATAGGTGAGGGCATTGATCTCGAAGAATGTCAGTTATATGAAAGTAACCAACATGTACAATGCTCTCCAGCAAGTTTTTGATTTTGTGTTATCTCTACAATGATAATTTGAAACAATAGCAAGCTATTTATTTCTAAGTTAAATTTCGTAGAATAGCTTATCGAATGGGAAAGATCGATTATTCAAGTTGGCTAGTCATAGAATTGCAAAATTATTTCTTTTTTCGATATCACTTAAAAAATTCTTTCATTTCTAATAGGTGGACATTTGCTATATAGACTGCGATATTTTCATCACCCATTATTTACTATTTTTATTGTTTGCTTCAATGCGCATGCTATATACTACTTTGTCAGGGGTATCAGAAATTTTGCCAAATAGTTCTGAATAGGTCCTTTTAAAACAGCCTATGTTGCAGACACGGGTGGTAGTTTTAGAATTATGCATATCTGCTCATATCATCATTATTGAATTTATTTGTTGATATTATTTGGCCACTGAAAGGGTTAGGGTAGGTTATAGGTGGAGCGCATTTGTATAACAACTGCCATTCGCCGAAGATATAATTACTGAATGTAGTATTTGTAGCATTGTCTGGTTTGGGACCTGGTCATCGGATTCAGTCATTTGATGAAGCGAAACGGTTAGATAAAATCAATGAACGGATGCCTCCAACAATGGCGACCTCAACACAATCACCAATGGCAAGTCCATCAGGTCGTCGCGCTACTCCAAATGTCAGTAATAGTACGACAACCGTACCGCCAGCAACAACTGCAACAATTTGAAAATAAGCAGCCATACGTACTGGTTTTTCACAGATTCTCCCAGCTGGAAAATTAAATACACACTCATTTTCGATTAATCGATTTCCTTTTTTTTTTGTTTTTTGTTTTTTATGCTTTTTGAAATGATCATTGTAATATTTATATGATCTTTATTTCTTTTTGTTCGGTGTGCATTTTCTGAATGGTATGTTTTGAAATAAATGAATTTTTTAAATCAACTCTCATTCTTAAAAACCACGAACTTTCTTCTTTTTTTTCATTTTGTCGTTCTTGAAAACTAGTCAGATTTAGTCATGTTCGGTATTTGAGACCACAGATTCCCGGAGTTGTTATCAAATTAATTAATGTGTAAATTTCAGAACCACTAGCGATTCTTTAAAGCATCTGGTTATAAATTTGTAGATTTTTGTAACAGTTAAATCGTGACAAATTTAATTTTTATCTGAAATTTTTTTACGTACTTCCAAAGTTGCCCTTGCCATTTGTTACGTTTTTATTTCAAGTATATCTTCGCAGCTCACAGTTTGCAATCTTTTTGTGTAGCCTGTCTATTTTTCTGTTTCTTAAGAATTTGGTTGTATTTTTAAACATTTTCGTGTATTATGCATACTGTTCTGCTTATTTTTATATGTGTAGTTCAAAGGCAGGTTTTTCATATTGCTTCTTATAGCATTCTTAATTTATTTATTATCACTGAAAAGGGAAGAGAATAAAGAAGTTAGTGAGAAAGTAAGATGATAAGATGGTAGAACACCGTTTTTGTGGTTGATTTCAGATCACAATTTTCGGTAAATTAATTGTTTCACATTATGGTCCTGCCTTCGGAGAAATTGGTTAATCTGCCAAACTAATGTTCTAGTCGATTCTTCGACCGGTGTCTTTATTATAATTTGTATCGAAAATCTATGAGAGGAGTTTGAGAAAATTTTTTAATTTGCTTTTGTTCTTTAATTCATTTTATTGTCCTGCTGGTAACTATCGCTTTCTGTTTTCGTTGTTAGGTTAGGGTGATAGCAACCGATTTCCTAAATACGCTATTATATCAGGTGTTGTTGCTAACAATTTCATAGGTTCTAGACATAGGATTTAGAATTGTTGCATCGTGAAACTAGAAAGTGACTAACATCCATTTCGCTAAAAGTGAGCTTTCTTACGAAGGGGAGAACTATCGTCGGTTTTTAGCGCTTATGTTATAGTATCGTAAGTTGTGATTTTTAACGCCTGTGTTATGGTATCGTATAGGTAGTGGAATATTTGTAGACCAGAAAAATGCTAATTATTTGAGTTTGAAATATACAGTGGCATCGCTAGATGAATGTTGAATTCATTTTCTGTTTACAAAAAAAAAAAGCATAATCTTTTTCCTCTTGTTTTCTAATCATTAAGTTTGTAGGTAATATTTTGGATCTGTCCTGAACTGTTTGCTCAGGATATTTTCAGGGTACTAATTAAGTTCCGAGGACAGCACATTACAACAATACATACTCTTTTTTTATCTAAAAGAAAGTGGTCAAATATTTCAGTAATTTATATATTGTAATTGGTGCAGTCCAGTAATCCCGATATTTCAGTGGTACATTTTATGATGTCATTATTTCGGTGTATTTTGGTAGATGTTCTTTATTTTTGCTGTTGCTAACATATGGTCTTGAAGTGTAATAAAAATCGCTTTATCATTAGCAATCCTTCTCAAGCTATCAAATTGCTAAACAGACAAAAGGAAAAAAAATATATGGTGGAGGTAGTTACTTTAATTAGACACAGTTGTTAGTAGTGTTGCACTTTACTAGTAAATTGTTACATAAATATGATCTAATACAACATACAAATTACAACTGTAAAAAAAAATAATGATTTTGCAAAAAAAAAAAAGACGATTGTAGCTTTTGTCTGGGTTACATCTGGCAGTGAAATGTAAAAAGTGAAAGAATAGCCGTGCTAAATTAATATAGTCGGACAATCATTCATATGATTTTTCACTTGATTTAGCTAAAAAAAAGTACACATGAAGTAGACAGCAAATAAGATGAATAGATATAGGAACAATTGTACATATATCAAATTTAAACACTTCATTCAAGTGAAACAAAAATGTTAACTATTGTTTGGAAAACCCACTATCTACGTTCTATTTTAACTCTTTATTTGCTTTACTTTCTAAAAATTGTATTATTTCTCTTTTTTTTTGTGTTTTATAAATCCTTTTTATCGTTGTGGAAGTTAGAAAATTCATTTTATTAAAATCATCGAACTTCAAGCGGACCAAAGTGTGTAATAATTAACGGTTATTTCATTAAATAATACTAAATTTGTAAAAGCAATGTTTAATAAAAGATGTTTTATAAATCATTTTTCATCTACTTCACTATTTTTTGCTCATTTCTTAACTTCTTAAACATTTGATCCTTTGTTTTTGAAATAATATTTCAGAAATTTCATCAAATTTTAAAAAAAAGGAAATTCTTACGAAATATAGAATGTATGAACTGAATTATTTCGCTGTTTTATATTGCTTAGTTTTGAATGATTCTGTAATTGCATCATTATCATTATCATTTTATGATTTCAATTAGTTGTGGAAAATTTAATCGATCTTATTTGTACTGTATCACATTCATTAATCATTCTGTTTACTACTAAAAATTGACTGGCAGTTTAGTATATCGTAAATGGAAAAAAAAGGAAGGAGATGGAAGAGTGGAATGAAATTAAATTAAAATGATTATTCTTGTAATAGGAAAAGGAAGGAGAAATATGGAGAGAGAGAGAGAGAGAGAGAGAGAGAGAGAGAGAGAGAGGGAGGAAATCCGTGTCATTCAAATTTTTTCTTTTTATTTCACTTTGAAGTCATTATGTGATAATAAAGATTGCTCTTGTTTTGTTCAGTTAAAAATAATAGTACCATACTTGAATAGACCCATTAAAGATTGAATTTTTTCACTTTCTACCATTTGATTTTATGACAGATATGAAATACAAATGTTACTGTTTTCAATAGTAGATTTTTAGGAAAAATAATCAATTATCTAGAGGAAATGATAAGGAAAAAAAATTTGAAAGATAATTTTTAAAGATTTAATGCATCCTTAAATTAATTAAATTAGATTAAATATTTTAGAGAAAAATTGAATTCTTTTATTTGCATCACACGTGATTGATGTTCTATGATGAACATTGATCAAGGTGCGCAATCATGCTTCTACTCATCTTTCTGATAAACACAAATAGTCATCAGGGATAATACGGCAAACTTGTCCTCAAATATCATTATAAGGTTGTCATCGCCTATCCATTAATTTTCAATTTTTGATTATACTCGAATTTTATTTCATAGAAATATATACAATAAACTTCGATCATTCGTGCTATTAATTGGAGAATTTTTCTACTTGTATGGATAAGCGTGAAAAAGGAAGAAGTGGAGTGTTACCTGTCTTACAGGTGATATTTAATTGTTTGATATTTCCAGATAGGCTAATGTAATATAGCTAATATGAGTAAAACATTGGATTATGGTGTGAATAATAATGATAATAATGAAAAGCATGTGCGATCTGCCACTCAACAACCGAGGTAATTGATTCATTTGATATTTTTTAAATATCATTAAGAAATATATTTATTCATTGATTTCATTTGGCATCTTTTAAATATCATTAAGCAATTAAACTTAATTCAAAGTTCATTTTGTAGTCGAAATTTCACTTTGCAAAGTTTTTTTTTCTAGATATTTTTAGAAATGCCAAGAATTTGTTTCAGTTATATTCACTTTTAAATTTATTTTATATTTATTATGTGATAAAAGCTTACTTGTTATATTTTAAGGTGGTTTTCCGGATTACGTGCAAGGATCTCGCAACTTAACATGCCGGAATGGCTAAGTCAACTTGGAATTAGGAATTTCAACAATATAACACCAATAGAGGAAGTGGTAAGTACTTTCTTAGTTACTTGGAATAGTAAAAAGTGAGAGAGAAAAGTGGACTGTATAAGACTTGAAACCATGATTACTGGCGGAAATCTGAAATCAATTTTTTAGCAAAATGAATGCCGTGGGAGGAAGCAATCAGTGCACTTTATCCATCGCGATTTGATATTAAGGTACAGAGATGAAGTGCATTCGTTGATTTTGAAGAACAAAGTTGCAGCTTTTAAAACGGTTAGTAGAGATATTAGGAATATTTTTGTAATTATAGTTACCCGGCGACAAGATTAAAGAAAAAGCGAAGTGCAAAGATGGTCAATCAGAGAGGAGGCCGGGTGATGTTTTGAAGAAGTTAGAGCCATGCACTGATCCAGAATTGGACGTAAATGAAGTAAGTTCAATGATTCTTGTTTCAAAGAATTTTATAATTGGATTCTCTCAACTCTCTTCTTATTGTTGAGCTGGTGCTGTTGTCCTTACCACTTCTGACATGCATTTTTTAGATGTATTACAGGTGTTTTAAGTTTTTGAGCATTATTAAATTAATCATGAAGCGATTTTAAATCAGTTCGACTTACAGAGTGATACGATAGGCTCGTGGCTGTGGGAAGAAGCTGATTATGGCGATACCCTTGCTTTGCAGCATTTTGGCCCATTGAAAAATCTTATTACGGGCTGTAGTCATCCAGGAAAAGGACACGATTTCTTGTAAGATTGCAAAACAAATGAATTTCATTACTAGTTTAAATGTTTTTTAAATATTTTTTGATCGTTACAGGTCACTATCTGTTACCCATCCAACCTGGTGTGACAAATGTGGAGATTTTATGTGGGGATTTTTGACGCGAGCTGTGAAGTGTAACAGTAAGTTAATTTTGTAAAATATCATATAACTAACTGGTAGCTGGTTTTGAGTCTTGAAAGTAGTAAGTCACGGAAGCACTGCGTTCGTTTTTTAAATAGTGGTTCAAGATTTTGAAGAATCTCGAGTTAACTGTGTTGTACTTTTTTTTTACAGACTGTAATTACACTTGTCACTCAAAATGTAGATCGCTGGTAACACTAGATTGCAAAACAGCCGATAGTACCCTGAGTTCATGTCATGAATTAGCTGTAGCTTCTCCTTGTTCAAATCTCAAAATGTTCACTGAAAATGACGATATTCTTGAGGTTTGCACTGTTCTTTATGAGGTTTTCAAAGTTTCAAACTGTCACATTGAAACTCAGTAACACAAATAAAGTAAAAGCTTTCGTATCATTTTCTTTCTCCGTCCTTTATGATTTTTTTGCTTAAAATGTTTCACAAATTTATATAGGAACAAAAAGACGAAACCAGCGGTTTTGTACAAATTCACATGAATTTTATGCGGCCTATTAATGTGGTTGCAGGTGACTCACTTTCATTTCTGGACGTTACTAACGAGTCAGGTGAGTTTTTCAGCATGATATTATTTTGTAGCGTTTTATATTAAGTTTCGAACTATTACTAAACTTTGGAGGAAGGCATTTTGATTTTTCGAGAATTTGAAACATAGAAATTCATGGATGGGCATCTATTATTTTTTTTTCAGGATCTGTAACTACTAGTTCTTTAAGGACAATCACGACATTTTTTCTTCCCAGAAATACTGTTAAGAATGTGAATATAAGCAGCAAGATGACTACCAGGCATGTGTAGATTGATTTATATTCATTCTTATTCGCTACAAAATCAAATAGGTTTTTAACTTTTTTTTCAGAGAAATGATTGTAACTCTGCTGCGAAAATTCCGAGTTGCCGATAATCCACGGAAGTTTGCTTTGTATGAGCGCGATTGTCGGTCTTCAGAAAGTCCAGCTGTACAAAATTGTATGTTTTTGCAAAATTTCGTATTCTTCATCATCACTTAATCCATATCAGAATTTTTATATTGATTTATTCAGTTGAGTTAATCTCTCGTACTTCGTTTTATGATCTTTCTTCTGAAAAACAAATTTGATTTAAGATAGTTTAACACGCATTCCGGACGACTCATTTCCACTCAAAATTGTGCGCTCATGGGAAGAGAAGGGTGAGAAACGGCAATTAGTATTACAAGAGAACGATACAGGAGATATTTTGGTTAGTCCATGTCTATAATACTCCCACTCGTATCCCATTTAGAAAAATTCTTAGCTAAAAAATTTGAAATCATTTGTTGTTTACTGGAGATTTTAGCTGATGTTTTCTGAAAAAAAAAAAAACCTAATGCATATTGCTTTAATTTCAGTGGGATATGTTTGAAGTACCAGAACTCGAGAATTTTTTGAAAATACTGGAAGATGAGGAAAAGCAATATTCTTTCCGAATTCGGCAGAAATATGATGCTTACAGGTGAATTTTTGTCAGGTGCTTATAAACGTTTTATCGTTGGTATTCACTTTTTAAAATTGCGTATGTTTCACTAATGAAGTTTTACGTCTAGTTTGTTGCTTTCGTTCTGTTAATAAACTTGAGTTTTCAGGTGGTATTTGGATGAAAATTTACGTGATCGAGGTTTTACAGTGGATAGCGATGAGTTTAACGTAAAACCAAATTCCTGTATATCCACCGATGTTTAGCTTTCTTTAATCTTTCTATAGCAATCAGAGTTTATGTCTTTTGAAATGTTTAGTGGAATGTTTTTATCGAATCTGCATGAAGCATTAGTAGATTAAAGTACTGTTTGAAATATCTATTTGTTGATATATCATAGCGGAGTAAAAGGCACTCACTTTTTTAGTTTCTTTGGTCTGTGGAGTGATTTCACTTTGCTGTGGCAATGTTTCATTTGTGTGCTTTCTTTTGCTTGAAATTATTTGTAGCTCTAGATTTTTCGGCTTTCATTGTTATTTTTTGTAGTATGTAATGTTTCATTAAATGTTTTCAGTTCTTTCCGTTGCGTAGCAATAGTTAAATTAAGTTGTTAGAGCATTTCACTGCAGTTGGTTGAATGGTTTAAAAGGATGGAGGTTCAGATCACCTCAAAAACCTAACCAACGAATGGACTAAAAATAGCAAGCTTTTGAGTCTTTTAAAAGATATAGCTACAGCTGTGTGGTTTTCTTTTTTTTTCTGTTCACATCACTAGATATACATGAGGAAAATATCTCTCATGGGAATATGTAATCTACTTCTTGCAGAGTTTGAAAAGTTAATAACAAAAGCTGTATCAGAGTAGGATATTACTCTAGGATGAGCGTTGAATTACGTTTTTCTCAGAACTGCTAAAGATGGTTTCTTTTTTTTTGAATTAAAGAAGTTAAAGGTAAAGCATGATATTTCCTTTTTTCTTTCCTTTGAACTTAAAAGAACTTGCAGACAAATTGTAATTTTGATTTCCCAATATTCTGGAAAATTTGCAAAAAATCGTTGACCCCTTTTTCATTCCTTTTTATCTCACAATATTGCATACTATAAAACTTTGCACTTTTTAAGTTTGACTTTCTCACTTTTCTGTTACAGTTGTCACGCGTGTATTTATCCATTTAACTGTAGTTATTCGATAGCAGGAACCCATAGTTTAGTGGGTTAAAAAAAATTTTTTTAATCTAAATTTGAAAGAATTACGAAAGAGAAAAAAGAAAGAATCAAGTTTCAGATAAAATAAAATTAGGCCTTTATTCTGTTCAATATTTTTGCAGAAATTTCATAAAATGTATATTAAATCAATAAAGCAATGATGAAACGACAGATAAATTTTGTTTGAAATAAGATCGGCATTTGTTGCACGAATTTGATGAAAGCATTTTAAAAGGATTTGCAAGAAACGAATAAAATGATGGTGATTTGGTATCATCAAGAATAATGAATGACAAAACTGAGTTAGCTAAAGAGTTCTTTAAAAAGAAATTTATGGTTGTATGAAAAAGGAAGATTGATATGATTTGATGAGAGCAAGTGAGCAAATATATATGTGTTAGCATAGGTGAGATTGAAAATTTGTTCCGTTTAGGCTTGGTAACATTTCGGATAACCTTTGCTTATTATTGCAGATTCTTTTTTTTTTCAGTTTAACAATCTTAAAAAAAGAATTGTTTTATAGTGGATAATTGGCAATAATGGTGCTTTTTTTTTTGAAATGATTATTTTAGTTAGAATTAACTGTTACTGACTATTAAAGATTTTATTAACAAATAAATTAAACAACGATATATGTATGCATTTTCTTAATTATTGTTTATTTTTAATTGAAAATAAAGGCTAATCTTACTGTTTTATAATTTACGGAAGTTTTTGCAAATGATCCATGTCACAGCTTATCAGAGTTTTCAATAGAAAGCATTTTTGATATAGCTTATTAGGTTATCCTATGATCAATTACCTTCCCAAATAAAACTTTATGATAGTTTTATAAATACTATCAAATCACTCATTCGCATATTGCAAATTTTTCAAGGGATAATTGTTAATTAATGTTTATTTTGATTTTTGAACAAATCAGTTGGAAGTTTTGAAAAAAAAAAAAAAGAATGAAATCTTACAAGAATTACAAAATATCATTTGCTATTTTTGTCTAAAAAAATATCTGTGATTTGTTCCAGTCAATTCCTCAATCCATTGTTGTTGTTAGGTTCTCTCTCGTGCAATATATTTTCTTTCAAATTTAATGAAAACTTTCAGAAAATGAAAAATTTCTAAGCAAACAATTCCTATGTTTTTTTCCTTTTTTTTGGATTTTTTCTTGGAGGGGAGGGGAGAAAAAAATTAAATGAAAAAATATACGATTCCATTCCAAAAAAAAGAGATGGAAATTCTCAATCCGGAAAAAATTAATTTGATTAAAAGAAACGTGCTGATAAGAAAATAAGAAAAAAAAGAGAGAAGAAAATTCCTGTGAAATCTATTTAGAAAGGATTGAATTGATGAAAAGTAGTGATTTTCATGGGATGAATAAATTTGAAGCGTTCGAAGAATTCTCAAAAGCTTGAAATAGTAAATGTGATAATTTATGAAACCACTCCAAGAACGCATTTCTGTTTTTCCGTTCCTTTTTTTGCACAATAATGATTAAGCTATCATTTTTAGTGTGCCTCATTTCATATATATGAATTCTCATTCATTTTTCATTTTTATCTTTATTTTTAATTTGAATTTTATTAAGTATTTTTATTACGTTTTCATTTTTCTTCCTATTTCCATCCCATAATTAGTGAACTTAGAAAGGTTTCTTTTTTTCGACATTTAATAAATTTTTTTTTTAAGAAGCTTATTTTATTCAATTTTTCGTGATTTGTCATCGATTCTTTTTCCAGAAGCATTCATGCACAAAGTAAAGTAGCGATATCACTAAATGAAATATTCAGTGACTGAACGATCAGAATTGAAATTTGATAAAAAAATTATAGGTTTTTTTTTGGAAATGTTCTATGTTTACTTTAAAATTTTGACTCAAAAAATTTTTTTTTCTTCATAATTTGTCTATGCTTAAACGCATATCATCTTATATCTTTAGCAAAATTTGTAAACTCAAAACGTGCTTTCTAATTTTCGTTTTTTTTTCTTTTTTTTAACTGAATGTGTTTTTAAAAAACAAAGTTATTTTGAAATAAATTTCAAATATTTGCATATTTTATATTCTGGAATAAATTTATAGACATGCAAAATGGGATTGTGAATATAGATACATATGTGGAAAAAGGAAACTAAATTTGGCAAAGAAAACATCAACGGATATTAATCTCTGGAGGAAACTTTTTCTAGCACCCTATCTGTCTTTGTTGGCAAAATAATAGGATTGCGGGATAATCTAGCAAAATATGCACAAATACGAAACATATAACATGTTGGATTTTATTCAATTTTTCATCCCAAAAATTTTACCAGAAATTTCTCTCTTAGCCAAATGAATTGTTACAATGCCATTTGGAATTTCGAGAAACTTAAAGTCACAAGAATCTTTAGAATTTCAAATGCTACAAGAATCTTATGAAAATCTTGACTTATATTACAGAATAATTTATTAATGCCCCAAGTATTGAATTTATAAAATAGCATTTGTACATTTCTCATGTAAATCTTTTTACTGCTGGTAATTTTTTTTCCAATTCTTTTTTTTCAACACTGTGACAGTGATATAACTTGCAACAAAAGCCAGAATTTTGTTTTTCTTTTTTCAGCTTGAAATTCTGATAATTTAGAAGCATAAGAATTCATCAAATAGGAATCTTAAATGCACCGTATTTTTATTCATACTCAATAAAAATTATTAATCACATACGCTTTCACCAATTAAAATACATTTTACAAACAACTTTAATTACATTTTAAGAAAATAAATAAAGAAATTCAATATATCATTTTGTAAAACAATAAAAACACTTTTACTGGAAATAATTTAATTGAAATTCAATTGTCTCATTAAATTTGCACTGAAATTTAATATACAGAAAACTGTGCAATGGAATTTGAATTCATAATTGTCCAAGAAAAAAGAATTGCATGCAATTTAATTTCTTTTTATTATTAAATCTGTAGTTGATGATTTGCATCCGCTATTCCAGCGATGCTTTTAGATGGCATCAAATAACATCTTTCTCATTTTAGATATTTTTCAATGCATTAGCATAAAATATTTGCAAATTCATGCTGCCAAAAAATATTGAACAAATTGTGAGAAATACTAATGAAAGATTCATCTGTTTTATAAATTACTTAGAACTATTTAAAACTAAGTAATGCCATGAAAGATACGTTAATTTTTCAAAATTAGAATTATCCATTTCAAATGCTATCAATTTTCAAAGAGTTCAGCTCATTATTAAAGTCAATTTGATTAATTTTGCATATTTTTTTTTTTTTTTAAAAAAAACTAGAGATCTTATTGGCTAAGTCAAATTAATCAAAAGAGAAAAAAAAGAAAGGGAAAAATGGCATTATTGCTAATGAATGTGTTTTAATGCATATGAGAAAAACTTTTAAAATTTTCTTAAGATGAAAAGCATTTTTGGTTTTTTTTTTTTTTTTTTAAGGAACAGAATCATATATGAGAATACCCTTTGATTATAAAACTTATTTTCCAAGTATCTATGGAATCAGGGACGAAGTAAATAAATAATTCAATTGTCCAAGCTTTGCTCATTTGCAAAGTTAACGTAAATAATCACAAGATTGTTAGGAAAAGGAGAAGGAAGAAGCATCTCTTCGAAAAATACATCTTCATTAGTTTTGGATTCTACATCAAATTCTCCCCTTCAATCTATTCTATTTTAACAATGTCACTAAATTACGGAACTTTATCACATGAATTTCCCCATCTTTCTTTCTCTCTCCCTCCCTGTCTCTCACTCTCTTTTTCCCTATCTTTCTCTCTCTCTCTGTTATATTCATTTGTGTATGTATTTTTGATAGATGATCAATTCTGTTAAAAGAAATAAGCTAGTAAAATTTCATACATTTTACGTTTTAGAATCACCATCTTTCCCAAATCCTGCAGTTCCCCCTGAAATCACAATATTTATAACTACAAATAATAAACATTAATTGAAACTTGTACAAGAAAAAAGCCACTATTTTAAGAAATTTTGAATATGAAAGATTTTTAAGACTTTTTTCCTCCTTCCCTTTTGCGATTTGTCAAATTTTCAACAATTAAAATTGCAATAAAAGTTGCATATATTTGAAAGAAATCAAATTTCAGTTGTTCTTTCTTCTTTTTTTTTTTTAAATTTTTGACTTTGATTGATAGAAAAAAAGAGTCATTAAATATTACAATGATTCGCTTCCGGAATATCTGGGTGGTGTATACAACAAAAGGAAAAAAAACCACGTTTCCGTTTTGCCTAATGATGATGATGATGATTATCCGGTAACAATAATTTTATCTCGAAAATGATTGCTAGAAGGTTAGAGCTAATTAACAATTGCTAAAATGAAAATTTGACAAAAAAACATATTTTTTTTTCACTTTGCAAGTAATAAATTCTATGATATTATCATCAAATTTGAAATTTCAAAAAATTTAATATAAATTCCTGTGAAAAAAAACTAACGAGAAATTGAAATTATAATAAAGGTGGCAGAAAAGAAATAAGAAAATGGAAGAGAGAAAAAAGAAATGAGAAAAGAATAAATTTGATAATTCATTCATCGTTACATATTAAAAAAATTAAAAACTGTTTGTGCTTTTATTGAAATATGTACACAGTAAGCAACAATTTAGAAGCCTTGACAAGTCTAGGAATTAGCCAATAGTTTCAGACTAAAATCATGTTTGCCCCACCTTCTACTCCATCCTCTAAATATGTCAAATCCATTCTTCTTCCCGTAACTTAAACTTTTCCTTCGCAATTTTTTGCTTATTTTTTTCTTTAATTAATTAGTTGTTTTTTTTCTCATTGAGGAAAAGAATTGAAAAAGTTAAAAAGAAGGACTTTTTCTTTTTCTTGTCTGAAAATATAAATGACATTGCGTTAATTGTTCAATATTTTTAGAAACAAAAATTGATAAAAAACTCTCGAGATTTAACTCATTTGTTCTACTATTGATACTTTCGAGTATAAATTATTCTTACTTTCTCTTCATTTTTTATTCTTTCTTCATATCTTCTTTTTCTTGCTTTTTTTTCTTTTTTTTAGTTCTTTTATTTTTTTGTAAATCTTTTTGCTCTTTAAGATCATTTATCACTTTCATGTATATGCGTGTATTCATTTCGAACAAGAAAAATTGTACATTCTATCCAAAGACATATATAATTTTTAATTTTCGCAATTAAAAAAAGATTTTCTAATTGATTCCTGGAACAGAAAATTTTGAGCAATATTTTCTTAGCTGAAATTTAACTATTTAAATTCAATTGAGTTTATTATTGGTTATCACTGTGAAATTTTCAATGTACAAACTGCTTGTATAACTCGAAATGTATAAGGGAAAAAAATTAGAGCAAATGTGATGAAATTATGAGGCAAGATAAAGACCGGCTCATTTTAAAATTCTCATTTCGTTTCAAATCTGTTTCAATTTTATTTTTAACCTAATAAATGGATCGGTGGATGTCAAATTTAATCATTTGGTATCTACTGATGAAGAAATTTGTTGTATTTTAGAAAGTGAAATTCAAAACGAATTTTATTGCAAATGCTAAACGCAAGAAATTTTTATTAAAAAAGTTAAAAAAAGAGGAGAGAAAGAAAGGAGACTGAGAGAGAGAGGGGAGAGAAAGATTGAAATCCAGAAGAATTACACGAAAACGATGAATAAAAGGCGAAAAATGATAAAAAAAATAAATAAATATCAACTGCTTCTATGCATCCAGAACATTTCGTGAGAAATTTGAATTAGATATCGTGTGAAAAAAAAAAAAATGCAATTCAAAATTTCTTTCCTTTATCCTGCCTGAACTATTACCCGCAAATAACTATGCCCAGCTTAATTGAGCTCATTTTGATTTGAGCATTTTTGTCATTCTTTGAATTTTCTTTTTTTAATGATGTTATCGTCCTATTTTAGTTTGCCGTTCAATTTTTTTTTGCCTCCTCGAAATTTCCTTATTTTGCAAACTATTTGAATTTCCAACTTGCCCAGTTTATTTTGATTAAAAATTTCACTTAAATTAAAGGCAACGAATTTCTGAATGGATAGCTGATGAAGATTGAATTCACTTGTTGATAAGACTTAAGGTTTTGTCTTATGTAATCTAGGCTGGGAAAAAAAGCCAGCTTTGAAGCGTATTTAGATCAAAATGCTATTTCATTACAGCTCATTCTGATGTTATTCTTTTGCATGATCTGATAATATCTTTTTTTTCAATTTATACGTTGTTTGTTGTCGTGGATACCTTTCATGAGCCTTTTCTTTACATATGCAAATTAATATCATGAAAAAAGATATTCATTGTACCTATTGCCATTTGCAGAGCTCTATAAGAAATCTATGGCTAATTTCGTGTTATAATAATTGGACGTTCCTATTATGGTCACCAATATCCGTATTTTTTATCTCTAGTTGCTGTTGTTGTTGTTGTTGTAGTGATTGTCGTTATTGTTACTGATACAATTGATGCTATTGTTACTTTTATTTTCACAACAAATTTTCTTTTCTTTGTTGCACTTAAAATTCATTACTATTGTTTTGTTTTTTTTTTTCAAGGAAATACTGCAATCAAAAAAAAGTGCATCGACTGATATGTTCTAAAAAGAACTAATTTTTTTCTATCTCTTTCAATTTTAATTGAAATTTAAGACCACTTTTGGAGTATATCCTTTTCAAATAAAAATTGACTTGAAAAGCTAGCAGAAAGCTTCAAATATGTTTTATTTATTTATTTATTTATAAGACAGCTTTTCTGTTCCTAAATCCTTTATTTTATTTTCTTTTAATTTTCAATCAATTGATACAATTGGATCATATTTGTAATTTAAGAACTTATCTAAAATGACTTTTTTCTCTCTTTCTTTCTTTCACTCCCTACATATCTTTCCCGCATCTTTCAATCCTTCTATTTCACAATTTTCCTACAAAGACTGTTGAACTTTATAAGTGAAATAAAATGGCAACAAATTTTCTTTTTGCATCATAATTCATAATAGAATTTAAAACATATACATAGATATATTCTTCTATTTCTCCCATATCTTTTTAGATGTGAATTGCGTAAATTATGCAACCACTCTAATTAAGATCATTTAACTTATGACAGCAGTAATAGAAAATTAACCGATAATTTTGAAATTTCGACTTTAACTTCAACAGACCGCATTTTTTTTTAAACTGGATAAAATACTTTTTCTGTTAAAACTTTTCACAAAAACTTGTTTTATTCTTTCGGATTTTCTAGGTAAGATTACATTCATCAAATTTTCATATTCTAAATAATGTACAAAAAGGTTAAGGAAAACAAGAAGATATCAAGGCATACTTATAAGTATGTTAAAAGTATGCATACATTATAAGCATACATACTTATTAATACAATGTATTACACACAACAGTATTTACTAAAAGTGCTGATCGATAATTTCCGGAATGGACCACTATTTTTAATATCTATGGTTATTTTAAATAATTCCTTCCTTTGAACTGGTTGTTCATGATACTCGATTTTAATTTTAAACTAATATTTACCCTAAATTTCCAGGTTATGTAAAAAGAAGTATTTATTTCTGTAAAAGAGAAAAATTGAACAAATGTAATACAAAAACTTTTAAATTCAAATACTCTGTCAAAACAATTTTTTTTTTTAACATATTATCTTGTAATTTAAGAGTTTCAGAGTGAAGTCAAAGTTAATTGGCAGTTGGGAATATCAAATTTTATGAAGTAAATCAAGTTGATGAAGCAGTTTTGAATGAATTGTATAGTGGACTATTTTGAGTAATCAAGTAGTATATAGATTGAACCTGAAGAATTTTTGTTCACAACTAACTTTTCGAACGGATCTTTCGAAAAAATTCACATAAATAACAGTCCTGCCAGATGAATCAATGAAAAACTATTTCAAGAAATTGTAAACCTCTATGGTTCATTTCATTAAAAATCATAGCAGAATGGAAAAATTTACAACTTCTAGATCACAAAGCCGTCGTATATGATGTCGAAAACCATCCAAATAAAATTATTCAGTATATAATTTCTGTAATAAATTTCAGTGGCAAATTTTATTTGTAGATATTTTCCGATTTATTGATTTTATAATGTTTATTATGTTTTCGATTTAATTTTTTGTTTTTTGAATACTCAAATTTAAATTCTTATCTTCAAATAATTGGACTTGAGCATTTTTTGCTTCGATGGCAGTAAATGGTTGTCGGGTATATTTCAAAAAACATTGAGCAGACAATGATAACTTTTTTGTTTCATGTAAAATAAATGAAAGGGTATTGGTTTTAAAGTCTCGCAAAACAAGGAAAGATTCATAAAAAATTATGCATATTGTGTAAGTAAACTCGCATTGTGCAAGCTTCAGAATTTCCTATTCACTTTTCTCGTATCAGTCTAGCGATATAAGATCGGGATTAGGTAATAAGAAGTTATCAGATTAAGTTGCCTGCTAATTTCAATAATGGTGAAATGAATATCAAGAATGATCGAAAAATTATTGTACTCAAGAATTCTTGATATAAACATTTTGCATCTTTCTTTTAGTAAAAGATTGGAATTCTATTGGTTCCGGTTACAACAAGAATGTAGAAAGAGTTCTGATTTTCTTTGCTCAAAATGAAATGCATCTGCTTTATGAAAAATTTTGGATTATGATCATAAATTTAACTTTGAAATAAATCCAGCATGGATTCCATGCAGTTTAGTGCTTTCATTAATTTATTTTTTCCAAGTCACAAACTTTTTCCGAAAAAAACAAATAGCAAAAATTTGAACACATAATTTTCAAAAATTTCTAAAGTGGAAATTTGAATTTGAAAAGTAGTTCTGGGATTCAACTGTTACATTTTGTAGAAAGCGCTATTTCAAGCTATTTCAATCCCCTCACGTTTTTCTTTTTTTCAAGACTGAACCTTGCAGTTATAACTCGTATGCGAAATTTTATTTCATAATTGTAAATTGCTGCATTTTCATTATCAATTTCTTTTCCAATTTCTAGAAAATAATGATATGATACTTATAATACTTTCCTGATTTCAAGAACTTCACAAAATATTGGAAAAATAGATGAGAGTCTTGTACGACCTGCTTATTTTAAATCTTGATTTAATTTATGTCATGCTGTAATTTAAATTTAAATACCCACGTATAACCTGTTTGTGCCAAAGAAAATTGAACATACGAAAGATTCATTGAAAAGCATGAAACTGAACGATTTGCAATTTGGGAAATTTTTTTCAAAAGTTTCCTTATAATATTTAATTGCTTCAACTGCTTTTATCTACTCTATTTCAAGATGCAAAAATTTCAGTATTTTATTCATTTAGAGACCAAATTAATCGAGTTTAGCTGATTGAAAATAGGATTAAGTTAGGACAAGAAGAAAGATGAATTTTTTTTTCTAATAGATTTGGGCTCAAAGCTGAATATTTCCCAAAAAGTTATTTTTCTTTATGTTAAATCCTGGTTAGAATCAATTTTCACAGTTCATCATAACTGATCATTCGAAATATCCCAGATTTATCCATTTTCATTTAGGCTTACTTAAAATTGCATCCAATTTGGAAGTACAACTGTCCATCCTGTGGGCTATTCAATCTTCAGTATTATTGAGTTTAATCGATAAATTTTTAGTAGCGATTCAACAAAATGAGCCAACAATTTATTTTACGACTTTACGATATTGCAACCTAACAGAAAAAAGCAAGTAATAATAAATATTTTAGGGAAGCATGGGCAAAATGCATATAAATACGGTGGTAAAACAACTAGCTACAGTTTGAAACTAACATTTCGAATCCTGAATCCAACATCATACGTGGAACTCATTAAAAATTGATTCGATTTTGGGGTAATTTTTAATTTCCGATCTTGCATATTCAAGATGAAACTTTATCAATACATAAATTGTTAGTCAGGAAATGCCATTTATATGGAACCGTAAATTTCTGGTTTTAAGCAATAATTTGTGAGAAAAAAATTTATAGCATTAACACGCCCATTCATCTAACTATAACTAATAAAAGCATGCCTTTAAGACAGAGGGACGAAATGAAGAAAAAGGAAGAGTAAAGACGGAGGAAAAAAAGAAAGGAAAATCGTCCTCATAAAATCAATTTCAATTTTCTAAAGCACAATTTCAATCCGGTTGGGAAAAAATTTTGTTTAAAGACATCATATTCAATTCCAAGTAACTGTTCCTTCTATTTCAACCAAGTTTCTTCATTTTCCTTACTGGCTTAATTCACTGCTATTATCGTTTTTACTGATTGTGGTGAAGAGAATTTGAAAAAATGGGCTTCAATGTACCAATTATTAATCGTGATAGTGATTGGTGCCGTAAATGGCTGGATCAAAGGATTAAAGAGCCACAAATACAAAAAAAGCTAGTGCTTATGATTGTTTCTATTGCTCTACTACTCGACAATATGCTCTATATGGTAATTGTACCAATAATCCCGAAATATCTTCGTGATATTCATGCATATGATGTACAATTTGTTGGATATCATAATGTAACGAAGAAGTTAAAAAATGGTACGGTCATTGTCCGAATGACCGGTGGTGAAATTGACTATTTAAATGAAGATATCGGACTTGGATGGTTATTTGCATCAAAAGCACTTATCCAAATTTTCGTCAATCCATTTTCTGGATATATTATCGATCGAATTGGTTATGAATTCCCGATGGTTATCGGTTTATGTGTAATGTTCAGTTCAACGGCTATTTTTGCCCTGGGACGAAGCTATGGTGTCTTGTTTTTTGCTAGATCATTACAAGTAAGTTGACACTCTTTTCTCTCCAACTTTGAAGAAATAATATTGTTCTATCTTTAATTTAAAAATTTTAAAGAAAATAAATGAAGTGAAATTAGAATAAAAGACGTGAACCAATTTGATAAAATGTTAATTTGCAAAATCTGCCAGTATTTATTTAAATAATCAGTTTTAGGGATTCGGTTCAGCATTTGCTGATACTTCCGGTCTTGCGATGATTGCTGATCGCTTTACAGAAGAAAACGAACGCTCAGCAGCTCTTGGTATAGCTCTGGCATTCATATCATTCGGTAGCTTGGTGGCACCGCCTTACGGTTCTGTCCTTTATTCACTGGCTGGAAAACCAATACCATTCCTTATTTTATCTCTGATATGCCTTTTTGATGGTATCATGGTTTTTATGGTCATTCAACCTAAAACCGACAATAAACGCGTGAATCCAGCCGGTGAACGGGTACAGGGTACACCAATGTGGCGTCTATTTATGGATAAATACATTGCCATTTGTTCTGGTGCTCTTATCGTCGCGAATATCAGTTTGGCATTCTTGGAACCTACAATCACAACCTGGATGGCTAGTGCTATTCCAAACACTCCACCATGGATGGTTGGTATCATATGGTTTCCACCATTCTTCCCACATGTTCTGGGTGTTTACATCACCGTCCGTCTCATGCGCCGTTATCCACAAAAAGAATGGCTTTTGGCAGCGATTGGCTTAGCCATGGAAGGTTTGAGTTGTTTTGCGATACCATTTACCAATTCCGTTCTTCAACTGATCATACCATTATCAACACTTTGTTTCGGAATGGCATTAATTGACACATCACTGCTACCAATGCTCGGATATTTGGTTGACACACGTCATGTCAGCGTTTACGGTAGTGTCTATGCGATTGCTGATATCTCTTACAGTTTGGCATATGCATTTGGTCCAATAATTGCTGGAGAAATTGTTGCAACAATGGGTTTCTTGGCTTTAAATATTTTTATTTGTTTTCTGAATATGGCTTATACACCAGTATTATCAATTTTACGACAAGTCTATATGTATCAGCCATTTGAAGAGAAGCAAAATCAACAAAAACAGCAGAAACAAACACCATTCGGTACCAATGATAATGATAATGATAATGATAGTAATACTGGACAAAGTTTCGATGTTTCACAGCAACGAGCTTATGGTGCCATTCAACAGCAATGCAATCAACCGGAAAATCAATGGAATGTACCAGCATATCCTACTGCTTACATATCGGATGATCCGTTAAACGTACAGTGGTAACGGCAGACTTCTTTGAATGAATAGGATATCAAATTAGTATTTCACTAATTATTACTATTAATTACTGCCACCACTATTTGTTACCTTTATCTATCACTATTACTGATAAGTTCTGATTTGATTTGTCGAAATTGTTCCATTTTTTCTTGATCTTCCAATGATAGTGGTAGTAATTTTTTTTAAAATAATCTCCAAACTGTGTTCTCATTTCCCTGTTACCATATGCTTGTACATGCTGTTGATGTATGATAGTTTTAGCTATATTTGCAAAAATAATTATATTTCTGCAACTGAATGAAATTTAAATTTGCTCATAATAAAGTATAGAAGTCAAAATATCCTAATAATTAAGAATCATTGAGCAGAAAGGAAATTAATGAAATAAGAAGGAAAGGAAGAAAGAACTGTGAGGGAAGATAATTATCAATAAAGCTAAGAGTAGAGAGTAATTATCACATGTCACAAAATGCAAATGTGACATTCATCACGATAGTGAATTTATTAATGAAAACTTCTCAAGTAAATTTGTTAATGAAAACCTTTGTTTTCACATTAAGGAATATCATACCAATTCACTTTAGTACATTTATTATAAGCTAGAAATTTGAGCATTTCTAATCATTTGGTTTGATTAGAATTAAGCTCATCATTTTTAACAATATTTTGATTCAAAAACTTACCGCTCTTACTTCAGAATGAATAATTTAAGAATATTTTCAAAGAAAAAAAATATTGTCATACAAATGAAAACATTAATTTGGGACAAACCTGTTGATTTCCCGCAGTAGCACAGTACTTTTATGTTTCAAATTTAATTCTTTTAAAGGTGAAATTTGAACTCATCATATTTGGCTTTAGCATTGATAAATGAGAAGTGTTGGCTTTTCAGAATTGACATAAAGTGAGGAGTTAATTAATGTATAAACAAATTTCGATATAATGTTCAAGTTATATATTTTTAATCAAAATATTAAAACTCTACACTTTTTCTAAAAAAAATTAAATGCATCTGAAATTTGCAGATCAAATGTTAAAAATTTTTTTTGATGCCATCATAGTGTCGTAAATGTATTTAAAATTTATCTACCATACCTTCTGTTGCTTATTAGTATCTGTATAATAATAATAATAACGATAATAATAAAAAGTTCCACAAAAAGCTGTAGTAACCTGAAATTAAGTGTACTGATTGCGCTACAAACTAATGTAGCTGCTAAATTTCAATTGAACTCTAATGTTTAAATTCAACTTTGCAAGTTTAATTCAAATTTTAAATCATTTGCAACATGTCAACAGTCGACAATTATGAATAAAATATTGTTGTTACAAATAGAATTACCATTATCAAAAGATTATTTGTTACAACTTGTTATCATAGAGAGGAGGAAAACTATAGCAAACTTTTACATCTGTGAATTTACCGGACAAAAAAAACTGGAAAGATTCATTTATTGGAATAGTCTAAAGTCAGTAATTGCTTCTTCCTTTATTCGCAAGCACAAAACTATCATGCCAATCAGCGATAATGCTTCAGTGGGCCAAAAATAAACGCAACTTTGAAAATATGTCCAGCTAATCTTAATCTTTTATGGTTTAGTGCAATTCCCTAGTTCTGGATTTTCGTCCTTCAAATTATAACTTTGAATTTTAGATAATCTCTTGAAATTTAAGCATTATGATAAAAAGGTCACTTGAATTACATGCACTCGTTTTTTTTTGGTATGCTGCTGCATTTCGAAGTGAGCGGTAAGAAATGAACCTACGAATTGAGGATTTCAGTTAAATTTTGGACTTCAAGTTTTAAATTTTATGAAATAATCCGATAATTGGAATTTTCTATTTTCTATATTATTTTTGAAATTCAACAACAATTCGTGGATTGCACAGGATCAGTCTTTAAAAACAAATAATTAAAGACTGTTTTCTTTTGTTTTCTTCAGTGATCACTATGTATATATTGTTTTTATGATAAAAGCAAAAAAAATTTGAAAATTTTATTGCAATTAAAATTTTGTTAAGTTTGCAGCATTTATCGATTATTGGTAATGAATGATAACAAATGTACTATTGTTAAAGAAAATTTGACAAATAACTGGTATGAGGTAAGTTCTTTTATTTGTTTCTTTTTTCTTTTCATTTATTTTTGCCAATTTAGGAAAATTTTAAAAAGGAGAAAGTCCATTTCGATTAATTTACATACTTCAAATAATACAAAAGAACATTTCAAAAATGTAATTTGCAAAGATTAATAATGAAGGAAATGTAGAGATTGGACTCTTATTACTTTAACAACAAAAAATAATCGATAGTCATTATAGACATTTATATTATCTAATTCAAAAGCCTCCTTCTCGTGTTGTTATAATTCAAAGTAACAATTGCAAAACTAGTTTTGATGTGTAAACATTAATAGGTAGCTCTAAAAATTTTTGTTGCTCCCACCATTTATTTATTTTTTGACTCCTTCTGAATATGCTTTTCTTGACTTCATTTAATTACAATTTTATATTTATTAAAATTTGTTTAAATGCAGAATAGTTCACAATTTTTTCTGAAAGATTTTTTTAAAAAAAGAAAAATCTTAAATTACTTTGCAAAATGTTAATTATTATGCATATATTCAATGAAAGATCTTTTTTTTTTACTCGATGTTACAATTAATTAAGGATAAATTAATTATTATAAACATTTTTCCATAAATTAAGGAATTATCATTGAACTAAAAGATTAAGGTTTTTCAAAAAAAAATTAAAGTTTTGTTTTTCATTTTTGCATAAACTAATAAATTAAGGTTTTTATTATGAAATTGAGATTTTTTATATTTGCATGAAAAACAAAAAGCCTTAATTTCTTAGTTCGAACAAAAAAATCAAAAATTTGTGACTTCTTTTTCTAACACTATCATGTTTGTTATAAAATGAGATATAAAACGGAAAAAACCGGCGTTTTACGTTTCTTATGTCGTCAAATATCCTAGAAATGTGATGTCAGTGATAAAACATCTAGAAAGCCTATCAAGTGGTGGCCAATAATGCGATAACTAGAGGAGTGACACAGTTTTAAGGAAGATTATAATGCGATTCTGTTATCTGATGTCAGAGAACTTTAATTAAAATTTTCTTAATATATGGAAAATAGCTTGCTTTGATGACAAATTACCCTAGGGAGCGATAAAAAAGTGATTCGTAACACTGAATTTTTTTGTCCCTTTGAAAATCCCTGTGTAATGCTTAGTAATCGGAATTTATTTACTTGATGCAATTTCCCCCGTTTTAAAATGTATACTTAGTGAAATTTATTCCACTATCTAACATTTTTCTTTTCTCAATAGGCTTTTAAATTTAGTAAATTGATGGTCAAAAATTTCTAAGAAAACAAAAATCTTTATTGTTTGCATGGTGATCGTTATTTAACGATGAAATTCGATGGCGTTATTTGCATGTTTTTCTATCCGTAATATCTCTGTATTTTTAAGCATTTAAACGAAGTTTCAATCTTATAATCAACCTGAACTTCAAATCATTGATTATAAAAAAAAAAAAAAAAACTAGTCGGAAAAGTGAAAAAATAAAGGTTATTAAGCGAAAATTTCGGGATTATTCGTACATCGGGAAGTTTACAGGACAGCTTAACGAAGAGAAATTGATTGTAATAGAAAGAAAATGATACCCATAAAAGGCTTCCAATATAATCATAGTCTACATTTATCTAACATATTTAAACTCTTGTTATACAAAGAAGCAACAAAAGCTACTTATCCGGACATTCAAAAGGCGAGTCTTAAGAAATTTTATATATTTTTCTAAAATTTTGAGCATTAAAGTAAAGGAAGAGAAACATTGAGCTTCTAACTACTAAATAAAGAATCGGTGCATCACTGCTGAATAAAAGTGTCGCATGAGCTTGCTCTATCTTTAAAAAACTACCGGAAGTATCACGGAAAGTTACCTTTTCTAATTTTTTAAAACCAGTGTTTCTATTTGATAAAATGAAATGTAAATCTAATAACATGTGACACTGAAATTAACTTAGAATCCGTTTAAAAGTAATATAATTTTTACTGGTTGCAACAAACGAAATGTTATGAAAAATAAGTGAACTTTTAAAAATTGGACTAGGAACATTCGTTTTTCTTTAATTCTTTTTTTTACCTAGGTGGCTGTTTTTCAGAATGCTATCCCAAAACCACCGGTACCTTCATTGGAACATACGCTTAAACGATATCTGGAATATGCATCAGTGGTGGTTAACAGCGATCAAACAAAGTTATCACATACTGAAAAAGCAGTTGTTGATTTTCGAAATATTGGTGCAAAATTACAAAAAAAACTTGAAAAAATAGCAAATGAGAAAGATAACTGGGTAAGTTCGAGGAAAATTTTTGGAAGCTAAGACTGAAATGTTAATGTAATTTTTTGCAGTAAATTTGATTCAAGTTTATTAATTTCTTTTTCCGATTGTTACGATATTTGAGGTTTTGTAAAAAAAGAAAAAATTGGTCAATGCAAAAATCGTTTGCACAATTAGAGAGAGTGAAAAATTTTTCTTGAGTGCATCAAAAAATATTTTTTCAAATATTATCAGCATTTTTAGATCAATCAATTCTGGTTACCGGAAATGTACTTGAAAGTAAGACTTCCCTTACCAGTAAATTCTAATCCAGCTTATATCTTTCCACAACAAAAATTCAACAATTTGGGCGAACAACTGAGGCAAATTTTTATCAACATCTGAAAATGCTCCAATAAAAAACTATATAGTTTTTTTTGAATTTCAAACAAAACATTTCTTTCCCATACTATTATCATTATTATTTCTTCCAGTTATACATCAATGCTTATTCGTGGATTTTGTGATTATAAAGATTTAATTGACAGGTATGGAAAATTCGGAATTTTTGAAAACTTTTCCCTTAATTAGCTTTATTAATGAATTTTAGGAATAATTTGAGATTAATAATGTTAATGCATAATTAACTATTTCAAGAATTTAACGTAAAGATCAAATTAACAATTGACATTGAGCTAGATTAAACTTTTATTTTCAAACATAACGACAAATGGGTCATTTTTATGTAATATTTCATAGATGCCATTTTTTTTAAAACAGGCTTTAGATGTCTAAAATGGGTACCCAATTTTGCTGGGTAAGTTATCGGAAATATAAGGATAGTTAACATGTAATAGCTATTCCAATAGCCTAATAAATTTTTTTTTCTGAAGAAATTTTCTCAAGAACGCTAAGAAATGTTCAATAATAATAACAATAAGTACCTATTGCAAAACGGAAACTTACAATATTTTTAGTTATGATGGAAATTTTTCAAAAAATCTAAACATTGCACAAATTTTAGTCCAAAGAAAGAAAAGGAAAATGATCAAGGGGAAAAATAATAAAGTTAAAGGAAAATGATTAAGGGGAGAGATAATAAAGTTTAAATTTGAAACTAGTTTATTTGAAAAAAATTGAGATGACAAGTAATTTGCAGGAAACTTATTCCGCTTGAAGTTTCAACAGGTCTTAATAAAGAATATATGTGTATGGATCAATATGATCGTATATTTCGCTGTTACCGTGAACCATGTATTCCACTAGATATTCAACATTACAAACCAATTTCTCACGGAAATGACGTGATTAATTGTGAAGAGCATATACTTGTAATGTGCAATAATCAAGTAAATTTACGCAATAATTACTTTTTTCCTATTTCATTAATGAAAAATGAAAAAAAAAAGTTGAGAAAGGAAAAAAAGCAGAGAAAAAAATATCAGCAATTAATTGGTGACATTTTCATTTTTTTTGTCAGATTAGAATTTACTTAAGTTTTTTTACTTTTTCGATTAGATCAAATTCAAATAGATTAAGTTCTTCTGCTCTAATCCATTTTTATAAAAATAGATATGGATATAGATATTTCTTGGTATTTTGTCTATTGTTATCAAATGTTTTTCAGTTTATGTTGCAGATGATAATAGATTTTGTAACATATTTCAACTGTATGTGTTTCTCTAATACATGGAAGTGTATTACAAGTTAAATAATGATAATACTTTGATTTACAGACATTTGTTGTATTCACTCGACTTGATGGTGTTCTGTTGTCACATGAGGAAATAGCAAAACAACTTGAAAAGGTTGTTGAAATGAGCCGAGCCGATGGTAACAAGATGAAAGATATTAATATTGCTGGTGGCAGTGTAGGTGACCGTAACGATGCTGCGAGATTTTGGAATATTATGAAGGAAGGTTCGTTTTGTTTGTCAAATTCATTTATATCTTAAAATTTATGGAAAACTGTAAATAATGAAGTTTGTTAAAATTATAAATTTTTTTCCTTTTTTCAAGATATATAAAATTCACTTCAGTGTCAAAATATTTAATTAATTTGTTGTTTAAAAGTTTGATAAAATTTTTGTTAACAAGTCGAAATACTCTGGTTGAGTTTTTTTTTGCAATATATTTTTGTCAGGATTTTTCTTTTTTTGATTAATTTAGATGTAATATTATTTTGTTGATTATCCTTTGAATCATTTCAGTCTACTATTTATTTCATTTTTGGTGCACTTTTTTTTCATTTGTTTGATTAATTTTTTATTTACAAGTTATTTAGATAGATTTTTAGTACAATAAATATTGCACAAACAAAACAAAATTCAGGAAAAAAAAAAGTTGCAGCATTAATCTTTTTAGTTCGAATGACTGTAATTCAAGAAGCAAAATGAAATTGGTAACATAGTCAACTGATAAAAAATTACTATCTAACCAAAAAACTGATAAAATAAAAACTAGTAATGCTTAAAAAAAAGCCAACGAGGTAACTGAACATTTAATTAGCTAAACTGAAATGTTGTAAATTGAAGTATACCTAACTTCTAAAATTTAATAAACATTTTAGATAAACAGAATCGGGAAGCATTAAATTGGATCAAATCGGCTTCATTTGGTGTTTGCATCGATACACACAGCACTATTAAATGGTCTGACAATTATGAAAGTAATTTAGCATATCGTGGAATGCATTTATTACATGGTTTTGGAAGCAAAGCAATGGGCCTAAATCGTTGGTACGATATGACCATACAAGTATGGATTGTTTTTGAAATAGAAATTAATTGTATTTTAATCTTCTTGAATTTTTTATTATTTCAATTTGTTAGAATTCAAAAAAATGACTTTAATTAAAATAAAAATCGTGTAACTGGTTAATCGTAGTTGATTGTACTATGTAACATTTTTGAAACTCAAAAATTTTTTTGATTTTCAAATTTTAAAATTTCATCCTTTTTGAAAAAAATGTCGTACAAATGGATTATGTGGAATATAAACAGATTATTGTTGCAAGTGACGGTACAAATGGATTATGCTTAGAACATTCGGTGGCAGAGGGTATCGTACTTATAAAATTGGGCGAATATGTTATGGAATTTGTAAAGCAGAATAATGGACAGCGGCATGTGGTATGCTAAACTGACCAATATTTAAGCTTATTTTTTCGTTTTAAATTCAGTTGCGATTTCAATTTCTTGCAAAGCAATTTTTTTATTTTGTCTTTTTTTCTAACTTAATATAATTTCTTGATGAATAAAATTTCTTCTTCTCTTTCATTCTATGTTTTTAATTCAAATTACTTTTAATAAAAGAGAATTTCTTTTTTTTAGAATGATAATACAAAGAATATAACCCCATTGGAACTTCACTGGGCCATATCGTCAAAGGCGAAATCAATTTTACAAAAACAAATTGAAGTCTTCAATGAGTGAACTTTTTTAATTTACATTCCTTAAAGCCGATTGAAAGCAAAAAAAAAATGAAACGAAGTTCAAAAGTTGAGAAAAAATTTCAAAATTTAGATTCGTTGATACAGATGAAAACAAAAAAACAATCTGATTTGTAGTTTGGTATCAATATTCTTGATTAAGTAGCTATAGGGAATCTGAATTCAGAAATAATCTCAGTATTTTCCGATGACAATGACAAAATGTCTGTTGTTCGCAGTAACATTTATAATTTAGATATCTGATAATTTCTGAATATTTGTCTTTTTTTTTTTAGTTTGGCCAGTGATTTGAATTTAAAAGTGTTAATTTTTGATGGATTTGGAAAAGAATTCATCAAATCATGCAAAATTAGTCCGGATGGTTTTGTTCAATTGACGATGCAACTTGCTTACTACAGGTTCCCATCGATCAATTAATTTTATTTCAGGAAAGCCTACTTTAACCGGATATTCACATCCTTTATTAATATATTTGCAGTATATGTTTACATTTATGAAATCCTCTTTAATAAAAAGTTTTCTGTAAAAAATTCAAAAAACCATAGTAATACATTTTTTGTATAGATTGCACGGACACTTAGTGTCAACGTATGAAAGTGCGTCCATCCGACGATTTCGTTACGGTCGTGTGGATAACATTCGTGCTGCGACACCGCAAGCGTTATTGTGGGTGCAAGCAATGCAAATGAAAAATAAAACACGAGTGTGTATTTAATTGTTTCCTTTGATTTTATTTCGAAAAATTTTGATTTCGACAAATTACATTGAAGAAATATTGCAGTAATGTAATAGTAATTTTTGTTCTAACCAATTTTATCACTTAACAATATGAAATCAATACACCGTCAAAATTTGTCACTTTAATTTCCGTGAAAAGAATGAATTTTTTTAACGAATATATTTCAGGATGAGAAGCAAAAATTGTTTGTAGAAGCAGTAAAGAAGCAAGCAGAAATTACACTTGAGGTATAATCAATCGTATTGCAAGAGAAACTGACATAAAATTTACATTAAGTCCATGAATCCTTGATTGATTCAAGAAATCAAGAAAACTTAAATTTCGTAAATAAATTCTTTTCTTTTTTTTGTAATAAAAAAAAATTTTTGCAGAATATACATGGTCACGGTATCGATAATCATTTATGTGCACTTCAGTTACTTGCTAAGGAGGAAGTGGACAAAGGATTGTTATCAAACATGCCAGATCTTTTTCAGGATCCTATATGGACAGAAACTATGCGATTTCCGTTATCAACAAGCCAGGTTTGTCAATTGTGCTTAATTATATAGGTTTTTTTTTTTGTGAGTGACATAGAACAGTAAGATTTAGCAAACTATTTTTCTTTGTTTTGTTGCAGGTGACAACTTCCGCCTCAATAAGTGACACATATCTTTGTTATGGGCCTGTTGTTAAAGATGGCTATGGTTGCTCATACAACATTCAATCACACTGTATCATCTTTGCACCATCCTCATTTAAAAGTTGTACTGTAACAAATGTTGAACATTTTAAGAAGTCTTTGGTCGATTCACTTTACGATATTCAAGCACTAATTATGCCGTAAAATCCGGTCAACAGTATCGATGAAGATGGCATGCCTGACTTTTTTTTTACGTCATGAAAATACATTTTAAAGAGTTTTTTGTTTTACATTGCAAATGAGCAAAATATTAAAAAAAAAAAAATTGGAGTCGTAGCATAAAGTCCAGAGATCAATATAATGTAACACAAAATTAGGAAATTTATCACTTTGACGACTTTCATAATTTTCGATTCTAGGAAATTTATTCTGATTTATTTAAAATAACTTAGATTTTTTGGAAGTATTCAGCACAAAAAAAATTTTGCAAAAAGATGTTTGGATAAAAAAAAATCTTTGTTAACTATTCAACTACATGACTTATGAAACTGAATGAAAAAATTGTATCGTTTATAGTATCACTTATACCACTATCTTCGGTGTATTATTTGTATTACACTCTGTTAAGCTCAATAGTTCGTGATGTTTGTCTCTTATACACAGTATAATTCTCCGTATCTAGGGATTTTTTTCTTTTTTTAATGTTTTTTTTATTTCAAATGGTATTACTAAAAAAAAAATTCCAATTGTATTTGAAGTCTGAAAGCTAATACCATGAAACAAAAATTATTTTAAAAAAATTAAAAAAAAAATAGAGTTCAACTTAATCTTTGTACATTCCGATTGATATGTGTATAGTTATTTTCAACAATTACCTTTTGTTAGCGTAATTTATCATTCCGTAAATAGCTATTATTGGTGTTGAAGTATTTTAGTCCATATGTATTCACGTTTTTAATTATTGCTAACTGTAGTTAATCGATAGATGTATACAAGCTTTCTCTTAATCAGTCAATTAATCAATGAAGCAATGAAGCAATTGAAGTATTATCATTTTTAGTTTGACGATACTAAATAAATGATTCAACAAATTTCACAGCAATTATATCAGACTTTAAAATTATTTTTATAAATAAAGTTTTAATTACAGCCATGTAATCAGTTAAACTGAATTTTGAACGGTGACACTTTTGCAGACAGTTTTTGCATATATCACCTTACCGATTTTACGGAAACAGCACCTATAGGAATACAATGCACAAGATAATCAGGCACTTTTTTTAGTCTTCGTTACAATGATGAAAGAAACAATTTAAATAACCAGTCTAAATGACATTGCATAATTGCGATACTCTTATGAGTAGTTCATGTTCTATTTACAAACACTACTTTCGGCATTTTTATACATCATTTGCATCTAATAATAATCACAGAGTTTTAGTGGAAGAAATCGTTGTAACGTGCTGAAATTTCAAATTATTTGGGCGTAGTTGCTTTTTTTCATTCATCTCCTCCAATATTTTTATTTTTGTCAGTTGAATTTTTGGAACATTGTCATCTTCACTCGTTTCTGTAATGAAATTCTGTCTTACTGGCTGAATAAAAAATTTTCGTTCGTTTAAACAAGATATCTCAATTTATACACAACTTCACAGATACAAATTGAAAAGTATTTAAACATCTAAAGTGAGCGATTTTTTTTATCATTTATATATTTAATATTCATGGCTTAACAATATTTGGATACAATAATCCTGCAATCCCACATACGGAAATATGCTACCTTTTGTTTGATTAATCGTTGGAGTAAGCGACAGGAGAAAATTTTTTTGTTTAACTGGTAGTAATTTCAACCATACTGGTAGTGGTGTTGTTGTAGCAACCGAACGTAACGAATCCGACACAACCGGAGATGTGTGTGAAGCTTTTGTTGTTGATGCGAACAAAGTACACACAGCAGTATTACGAACAGTTGGTTGAGGTGATAACAAATTTAAATTTAACTTTTCTATTTCTAAATTGCATTCTGGTTCACGATTTGAATCAAGTGAATAACGACCATCACTGATAAAGTTGCATTGTTCAGTAACGAATGATGTTGCCGATTCCCGGCTTAATGATGTGCTGCTAATGTTAGAAGATGATATCTCATCACTTCCACTTGTTTCATTTGTTGCATTTTTAGCAAATATCATCATTGGCTTGTTATCCAGCAAAGCTTTTACATATGATGAGGTACTTCGAAGTTCCTGTTCAACTTCATCAATCATTGCGTTCACTTTCTGCATTGCACCATCAAGTTTCCTCCAGGAATCCATTTTGTCAATGACCGCTGTATCCTTAGATTTTAAATGACGTGTAACAGTTGGAAAAGAACGTGATGTAAATGTAACAAGATGCTGAACGTAAGGTCGAGTATCACTCGACAAATGATATAATATTCCTGATGCGAATTCCATTCTTGGCAAGTTTTTCAATGAAGAAGTAGAAATTCTTGCGGTAGTACAATGAACAAATTCAGAAGGATATAGCCTCAGATTCATTGCTAACAATTCCTCATCAGCGACATATGTTGGATATGACCAACAACGTGCTATATATTCCGCTTTTATCAATACTCCTTCTGATACCTTAAACTAAGTCTTCGAAATTTTTTTGAAAATAAGAACAAATATTGTCATTATCAGAAAAAAACTTTGATGAATATTAAAAAGAACAAAAGAAAAACTGTTGAATAAGCTAACATGAAGCATACAATGTATAATCTATCAATTTCTCTCTTAGCAATACTGTTTTGCAATGAACAATAGCATTTGTAAAGTATAAAATTAAAAAAATAAAGTCGGAAATTTAATTTAAATAACCTTTGCCCGAACTGCAGTATTTATTTGTACATCTTGTTGTATTCCACTTTTGTTTAAATCCACTTGAAGTACCTGCAATAATTAATGAGTAGTAGTAGATTTAAGCAAATTTACGTGAGATTTTTGTTCTAAACATAAATTTCAGCTTTTTGAATACTGAAATTTTAAGCGAAAATACAACAACAGGATTTGTTGTATTTGTTGAATTTGTTGGACCACCAATAATTAATTGAAAATTACTCAACCACTTCTTTGAGCAAGTGATTTCGCCAGCAAGTAATATTTTCAGGACAAAATTCATTCATATGCGCAAATGATGAATGAAATGTAGACAAATAATCGAACAAATGGTTTAATTGTTCAAAATCGTATTGATCAGCTTCTTTTATCCATCTGAAAATCCGAAAAGAATCATCTAGCATTATTAGTAAAAGATACAATGATACAAAAGTAAAGCACATAATTGGCCCATTTGAGACTGACTTGAAATTTTAGCTAAATTTTTTTTTCAAACATGAGTGATGAAATTTTGAGGTTTCAAATTGGTAACTTAATTGATTATTGAAAGTAAGAAGGGTAAACATAAGATTATATTATTACGATTTGATCTTTCCTGTCATTATTCCGTCGTTCATTTTTCTCATCGTCATCAATTGCTGACAAATTCTTGTAAATATCAAATTTAGAACTATAAATTCAGTGTACTGCATCACTGCAGCAACGACATATTATCAAACATTATGATACTGATGAAAAAAACAATAAAGCAACAAAGATTATATAGTATTGAAGTTGTTTAGCAAGGAATAAAGAATTTAAGAGTGTTTCTGGAAATGATACAATGATCATACTTGATTAATAAATCATCGTCATTGTTGCATTCGCTGCCATTCAATAAGTTGTAATATTTATTGGTTGCTTTTTTTATTTGATCCTGAGAGAAATATATAAAAAAGAAATTAAATTAGAAAATTATTTCATTATTAATTAAAATGATAAATTATAAAGAATCAATTTTATTGTAGATCAAAAATATTTGAAATTTTAAGAAATTTCAAATTTCTTACGCTAGACACATTTCGATGTTCTATCGTGGCAGCATCGCGGGTTATAAGGCGCAATACAATGAGAATAAATTTTGAGAAACTATGAATCCAATAAGAAATTGACTTTGATCGAGATTTTACACCACGGATGTTTTCATATCTTTGCTGTTTCCCAAAATACTAACAATAAGTTAATTTTCACTTCCAAGTATTTTAAATTTATAAGAAATGGCAAAATTTTTACTTAAATGGATACACTCTAAAAAGTAAACAATTCAAAAATCAAGAAAATATCTCAAATTTCAAAACATCTAAATCTTGGTAAAAGTTTGACAATCCATTAAATATAAACCATTAAAGACGAAAAATCTTGAATGGATTAATTAATGTTGTTCATTATTACTTGTAGCACGAACAAATTACGTTAAGATCAAAATTCAAGAAATCAATTTTTAGCAATAATGAAACTAATATCTTACTTCACATTTGCCATTTATCTTCAAAAAATTCCAACAAAAATGTTCGATACAAATGAGCAATACATTAGCATTAGATAATAAGCGTGCATAAGCTTGGATAAGAATCCATAAACGGATATAGGAATTTTGCTCTTTGCCGAAATTCACAAAAGTGGTACACATATAAACAGGCGGTCGTGGTAACTACAAAAACAAAAAAAAATTAACATTTCATTGATAGGAAACAACGGACAAAAATCGCTCATTTGTATATTGTAGTAAATTTGTGCTAATATTGTATATCAATGAAGCTAGTAATTAATTAATTTATATCTTGAATTAGCCCCAAATTTTACTTTCGAGATTAACTTATTCGGGAATTCTTTGCCAAATAACTTACCGATATATCAGCATTTACAAATAAAGGCAGCATTTCATGTACATTGTACATTGTTATCAATATCCGATCAAGTAGTAAATTTACCGCTTCTGTATCTGCAATAGCATCCATTTGAAGCAATGAATCAGCTAATTTACTCCATAAAAACTGCATATTTTGCACATTTCCGTATTCTATTGTTTCATCTAAGTTATCCAATTCATTGAAAGCCATTTCAATGCGTCCTTCACAAAACGTTTGCAGAAGTTTAAGCCTGAAATGATAAAACAAAGTTCTCTTCCTTTTCATCACAAAATTATCAATAAAATTTCAAATAATTAGAATAAATTTTGTTAAATTTTTAATAACTTCTGCAATCTCAATAACTGAGATATTTACTATTATTTTCTCCGTTGATTTGGTAAGGTCATATAGCTTTCTCTCATTATGTCAATATTATTACATCATACTGTTTGTTGTTTTATTAATTATCCATAAATGACCAGTGCGCGATTTGATAGCATTATGTAAATAAACGAAGAGTTAAACAGGCTGATCCATTACCTATATTTGTCTTCATAATATTGGTGTAAGTTTCCTCAATCCGCAATTTTGGTAATGAATTTTAGTATTTAAGTACTGTGGTTACAAGAATATTTACTGTAGGAACAAAGAAAAAACTATCAAAATGATGATTATTTTTTGTAAAATGTATCTCAAAGAATGAACCCTGATAACTGTTCTTCAAGAAAGCGTAACATCGCTTGTGATTTTAGGTCACGAAATTGATCGCAATAAAAAATGGCCTCAATGTGATGACCACAAGCCCACAGAAGCATTGGCGGTGTACGCTCGTCGCATATAGTTGATATTGTTTTTGCAATGTCAATTCGCTTCAGTACCACAACTTCATCCAAATTTGTTTCTACAAAATTCACCAAAGTTTCACCTTTTAACATGAAAAATTAACATTTCTTCAGAACGGATTAAATCTGTAAAAACATCTTTAAATAGCAAATTTATATGCTTCTCACAGTTCTATCAAATACTTGCTGTTACTTGGAATTAATGAAAAAGCTTTAATTTTATTTAAATTAATTACTGTAAAAAAATAGCAAATCAATAACCTGAGGATGATTTAGGCCATTCGTAAAGCGATGGAAGTGAACCTGTCTTTCTTGATGCAAGTAATGGATAACCAAGATAATAAGCTGCAATTAGTCGAGCGAAATCAATTGATCGATCCGAAAATGGATCTTCTCTAAAAATTTTCCACAAATTTTCAAAATGAGCAGGAAATGAAACAGGAATATTTTCAGGAATCGACATTACAGATCATAATGTTGATATCTAAAAAAAGATAAATTATAAATTTTCATCGATTTTCAGGCTTAAATCATTTCCAGCAAATTATTGTGTAATAGATGATGATTTAAAATCTAAAAGTTTGAAATTGGTTTTTTTTCTTATTTCTTAAAAAGAAAGACACATTTAAAATCTTCAGGCACTTGCGTATCCTAAATTAATAAGCATTTCCACATTGTCATGAAACTGAAAAATACAGAACACTGTACAAATTAAAATGGCGAATTTTAAAAAGCGACAGATAAAAAGCAGTAACAGCAAAGATTAATGCAATAGGTTACTGCAGCTGCATGCATATGTATCATGTGTGCAATGGACATACTACCTTTAAGCTGCTTGCTTCTTCACCTAGCAACGACCTCCCACGTTTTCTAATCATATAAATTGTTTCCGTATTTCTTTTTCAACTAATCAGAGTTATAGCAAATAAAATCATTAATAGTTTATGCTGCAACTGTAATTCGCAATAAAAAAAGAAAATTAGCGGATTAATTCGAAGACTAGGAAAAAAATTAGAAGGATGATATGGTGATTAATTGAAATTTGCATTCAAATCAATTCTCCATTTCCTAAACTAGAAATCGAATTTTGAAGTAGTAACAAAAAAGTTCTGTTTGGAACAGAAGAAAATTTCAAGCTAATAAGGAACTAAATTATACCGCACAATACATTATCTAAAGTGTACTCATTTTCCCGGATTTTGAAAAATTTAGATCAACTTATATCCACTAAATTTTCCTGGAAATTTGACATTTCGTTGCATTTCATAAAGTTTAAATTTGATCTGCTAAAAGTATTTTATTATTTATGTTAGATTTGTTTTGATTATATATCATTTGAGGATGTTTACATTTATAATATTGAAATTTTTTTATTGCTTCGATTTTTGTATAATCATTGTCTATTAATTTTGATAAAATAGGAAATTTTAATGAAAATTTATGAGAAATTTAAACATTAAATATTAAATCATAAAAAAATCCTATTTATTATTTCAGAAGGCATTTGTTATGTCATATCCCACTTATCAAATAATTGATTTAATAAAAAGTTTTACAAAAAGAACATATCGCCGTATCTTTTCTAATAAAAAAATTACATTTTTTGAATCAAAAGATATAAATCAATTATTATTATAGGCGCAGAATAAATAAGTTACTTGGATGATCTTTCAAGATAAAATTGTTTAGCTAATAAAGCATGTAACTAGTTACAGTTTAAGGGAGAAGGAAAGTAGGGATGAAGGAGAAGATAATGTATAAATATGATGATGATACGGATTAATTTACACGGAGAACAATAACTGGTAGATATCATCTCGTCATCAATTTTCCTCTTGATTTTATCAAAAAAAACTTCGTGATTGTCATTAAGTGATACCTAATTTCATCCAAATAAAGCATATATATGATTGTGCTAAGAGAAAGTTGTAAGATAAGTGGAGATAAGTTGATGTTAAAGCTAATTAAGACTGGAAAATCTGTCTAGTAGCTTTTGATAAACTTTGCAGAACAAAGTGAATAGAACTAATTCCAGTAAGAATGCTATTTAGTACTATTTTGAAGTGCTTGTGAAGTGTCGTAGCTCACCATTAATTTCAATATCTGCACCAATGTTTTTTTTATCGACAAAATTCAATCAGAAAATGTATCTTCAATGACAAGATAGACAGATGGTAATCATTATTAGATACCATAGTATGCAAATAATTCGAATATACATTTGTTCTTTAATTCATCCGTAATATGTTCATTTTAAATTTGAAAAAATGAAAAGAAAAAAGCGTCCTCGAGCGAAACAGCACTTGAATTTGCCTGGAATTTTACAATTTGTGAATTTTTCTTTTCCTTCGCAATACCTTCGCATGAAACATTTTGTAAATACTTTCGAATTTCATTTGTGAGCATGTCAAAAAAGATCTTAAACTGATGACTCTAGATGTTATGGATTTTACACTTGAATAAAGCAATCTAAGAATATTTTAATTTTCGTTTCCAAACTGCATATTTAATAAATCTTGCATTTTGCAAAGTTCTATTAAAACAATTACTTTAAAATGAGTTCAAGATATTTAAATCTGACAAGAGCCAATACATTATATCGCTCGATTTTTTGGAACTGCAAAAAAAAACAGAGAGTTAATTGTCTAAAATAATAGTCAATTGATCAAAGAATGATGTTGGCACTGAAAACTCTAGTTTACTGATAAAGTAACAACTATGAAATATAGTGATAATGATAATTTTATTGATAGTAGTGAATGATAGTAATCGTACAGTAAACTGTCTCCTTTGATGTGGTAAAAAAAGTTTGAATAAAATCTGAATTTAGAAAAAAGAAGAGGCATTATCCTATTTGTGTATATCTATATGTGTGCATATATAGCAGTCATTTTAAACTTTTGTTCGCCTTTTTCACATTGTAAATATATGTATGTGTTTGTATGTAAGTGTGTGTACGGTATTATCGCTGGTGCAATCAAGTTTCCATCAACTCCGCCTCGATGTGCTGATATTTGGACTTTAATTTGATCCCGCCCTTACAGAAATAATTTCTCAACATAACAATCGATCATAATCAGTAATAGCTAAATTCTCAGATCTTTTAAATATAACTACTGTATGATATTTCTGTACGCAAAAAAAAAATTTTGCTTCAAATATCTGAATAAAATTCAACAATTTGCAATTCGTAGGATGGCTTTTTTTGTTCATAACTTACTGCAACCAACCAAAGTCACCAAACAGTCATCATCAGTCAGGTTTGATTTCATTTTCTTCCACTTTTCTCCTGAACTTTTATTAATGAAATTTACGTCATTCTTTGAAATTTTCTCAAAAGCTTCAAGTATTCATTTGTTCCATCTTACAATAGCTATCACTACTTACGTTATTTAAATATGAAACTGTCTTGTACTTGATGATCTCTTAATTTTCACGAAGTATTGATGTGCAAGTATTTAGAAGGAAATCGGAGAATAAAATTGTTTATTGGAAAAAATTTCTCAAATATTTTATCGATACCTAGGAGAGATATATTATGATTGTAGTTTTTCATCTTAAATATTTCATCTATATCGCAAATTTTTATTTACCTATAATAATGAATGTTCAAAAAAGTCCTTCCAATTTTGATTAAATTCAAAATTTTAAACTTTAAATTTCAAGCAATGTTAAGATTTTGTCAAAACTCAAGCTTACGGAAATATTAAATTTTTATAAATTAATTTTGTTGAATTGTTGAAAGTGAATAATTGATCTTTTGAGTATTTTTTCACTTTGGTTTGTCATCTGAAAAGATTTTTTTGTAAAATGCTGTTTCTAGAGATGCCCTGAATGAAACAGAATTTTTTGGCAAGAGACTTATATCATACAAAAGCACGCAGGTTGCAGCATGTCCGACTGACTTTATGGGCTACTTCAGTTCGCCGGAATGGTATCAAGTGGTTAACCATGTCAGCATGGCCAATCAACATATTAAAGATTCAGTTGGCCACAATAGTGATTATTATCCAATGATCATCGGTGCGTGCCCTATAGGATATCTCTTCATTCAGATTATATTTTGAATTCTTTGGCAGTAAAAATTTAAAATTTGCAAGTGAAAAATAAGTTTTTTAGACAATCTTAATCTATGGGAAATTTTTGAATGTTATCAAGCTGCTTAATTATTATACAAATAATTTATTTTATCATTGTGATATAACGGATTTTTTTTTCTCTCAAATAAAATAAGTGCTTAAAATAGGTGCTCTAAGATATTTTTTTTTTTAGTACATTTGTGCATTCGATACTCGAGATGTCGGCAAAGCAAGTTCCTCCTAAAATTCTATGAATTGTTGATTAGAGTTCTTTGAAACTCTATAAGTTATAACCTACAACCCATATTCAAGATTTGACGAATGAGAGATTTTTTCTCAGTTGTAGTCATTGTGATTATGACTATATCACTGTGTTATTTATTTTAACTTATATATGATTATTAATAATTCTTCTAATTGCATTTCTTTTTCATATCGTCATTTAAAAAATTAGTCCAAAAATCCGACAATGCATCCAGTGCATCTATATGATTGCAGATTAATTTAATATTGTATAAGCAGTAGTTAATCGACTACAGTATTTGGATGCATGTCAAAGATGATTTGTAGTCTTTGGTTGGTGTGTTTAATTGAGTGGACTAAATTTTTCTGGTAAACTCTCGTGAGAATATTCAGAAGGATAATAGTTACTATTTAATTATACCGTTTTCTTTCTGCAGAATAATTGATCCTTCGAAAATCTACTAAGTAACATTTCCTCTTCACCATTTCTGCTATCTTATCTTATTCTTCTTAGTAGCTTTAAGTTGTTTGTTTAACATAGATGCGGGAGGCTTTTGATGCGGATCACATTGTTCTGATTTGTTTCATCTTTGTTCAGTTTACCCTGTCCTTATCCTTTTCCCACATTTAAGCAGTCAAACCGGAATAGTTGTTATATGGAATGAAAAGAAATGGATGAGTATGGTAAAGCGACCAACATGAAGAGGACAATGATAATTCATTAGCAAGCAGATTTAATTAGTCAATGAGGAGATATTTATAAATATTTATAAAGGATTTTATATGATTCATGAAAATACTTCCTAAATACTCTATTTAAAGTATTGTAATGTAATGAATTCTTTGTTAATTGTAAAAACACAACCGAATTATGCAGTTGAAATTTCATGAAAAAACAAATCAGCGTATCTACTTCTTCTCAAGTTTCTTGTATTAGCTAAATCTTTGAATTTATCATTTTCAGGATGGGATTCCCGATTGCCTTCGTTGCAGTCTTACATGAAGAAATCACAACATAAGCCGAAAGGTGGTCAAATTCGATTTACAAATGAACAAACAGATGCACTGGAGCAGAAATTCGACAACTATAAGTATTTGTCATCACAAGAGCGAAAGAAATTAGCAGAAAATTTGCAGCTTTCTGAGAGACAGGTTTCTTTTTATATATATATATATATATTTCTTTTTTCATACATTTATAAGAATTGAAGAAAAGAACGGAAATTTTCATTTTGAATTACAAAATTCTAAAATGATTTCAGGTTAAAACATGGTTTCAAAATCGAAGAGCTAAATGGCGTAGGATTCGTAAGGATGATGAAGAAGATGAAATTCATCTTAATGCCATAATTCATCCAATACCATCACAGCTTATCCATTACGATCATCAACAGTACCATTCATCATCTTAAAGCTCACATGTGATAAAAATTATTTTAAGATTCTTGTTTAAGGTTCACATATGGTAAAAATTGTTTCAAGATTCTTGTGATCCATAATTTAGGATATGTTTCCTTTATCTACTAACTTCAAATCTCGAATTTACTATACTATTATCACTAGTCGTCGTCACAAAAGAAGTTATATGTTGGCGCGCTGTCACATGTCTCTTAATGTGGCTACGTAATCACTTGATCTCACCTTAGTGAGCAATATTTTACATATACTTCTAGGATAATGATACTCTACTTATATTCTAAACCACTCTGAAATAGAAATATTATTGTTTTCTAAGAAAAAATTACTTTAAGAAGTTATTCTTATTTATCCTAGGGAAAGTAATTGTTCCAGAAGTAACTTTTTCGAGAAATTTTTCATAGAAATCATAGAAATGATAATTTAGCGGCATAATTTTGATCCGGTGTTAGTTCAAATATAATTTACATGATTTGAAGGGACTAGAGCAAATTGACTATAAATTATTTTCAATGAAAGGGAAGGCCCGCAAAAAACAATTATAAAACAGTCACAAACAGTCACTTGCATCTTTCAAATTTTCGAATCAATTTCTGAATTCCAAAATTTTGAATCTTTTTTTTTCGGCGTTGACTTAAGAAATTTAAGGAAGGAGAAAGGAATAATATAAACTGGCAATGGAATTAATAGCTCTGATTACCAAGTACATTATTAACCATCTGATGCGTGTTTGATTGTGGAAACTGATTCTTTTCCATGTACTTGAATCAAAGTTACCCAGATATCATGAGAAGCTGGTTGTCGGCATGGCATGTCTTTGTGATTTTCACTTGTTTTTTTTATCCGTAACCTTGTATAGCTACCCAAAATCCCTTGTATTTTTCCACTGTTTAGCTCATATTCTTCATCGCCTTAATTTCATTTGCTAAATTTCATCATTCTATTTGGTAAATTTCATTTCGGTAATCCGACAGTTATACTCTGTGAAATACCATAAAATAACTTTTTGGCCTAATTTGGATTACAATTTTGACTGCTTAAAACGACTACTTGAAATTGTTTGATTGTTTTGAAACTATGTTACAGAAAAAAGAATTTGCCGCACTTCAAATTGGAATGTTGCTTGAAATGACAACAATATTAATTTTAAAAAGAAATATTGACTTGACTGATATATATGTATGTATGTATGCGATTAAGTGCAGATAAGATATGCGCAATGTATCAGTGCAATGGTTTTCCTCAAAGAAGAGAGATGACAAAGCTGAGTGACTAAAACGATGAGTTTTATAGGTATAAAATTAGTTTTATATCTAAGTTCTTATTCATAATTATGTGTGAGCATAGGAAGATTTTCTTCCGTTTAGAATATCTAATATTTATATTCTTTTTATTATGACAAAGTTTGAAAAATTGATAAAGCTTAGAAATGACGACTACAACAGAAAAGCGCAGTATGCTGATGCTAATCATCAAAAAGATACAAATCCATTTCTGATCCGACCAAAAAAACCCATGATATCCGAATATACTCCCAAGACTTTAATATTTCAATTATCAAATCTTCAAATTCAAATTAGAACACCAACGCAGGGAAATCATTTCAGCGACTAGTTAAGCTTAAGTCAACGATCATTCATAGTGGTTCTCTGAGTAAATTGCGCGTTTCACTTTCTTTCTGAATGCTGTTGAAATGCGACTAAACTTAAGGTGTGTCGTAAATGTCACAGTATTGAGTGAGGTGATAAGATTGATTACAGTATTTCATTGATTATTGTTTCTGATTCTACAGTAGTAATGGATACGACAACGACAAAAATAATTACTACTGTTAGTATGTGTTCCATTTTCGGATTCACTGTTATTCTTTATTGACGGTTAAAGCAAGATCAGTAGTGAAAAAGGCGAAGAAAAACGAAACGATTAAGATTAGAAAATTGGAATGTTACGAGATTTACGAGGTTTCTCAATAATCTACTATTTAACTCAAGATATGAAAATTTCATACCAGAAGAAGAAACAAGATAAAATTGGAATAATTTAAAAAAACTAGTGTAAACACCATTTTTTTTGATAATTTGTCATTTATTTCACTGCTGAACAACATTATTTATTAATGATTAGTAGTTGCAACGTTCATTCATCTAATTTTATCGAATTTTTTTAAATGATATACATTCTTTTTTGAAGAGTTCCAATGTGTGACTTGTTAGATCTATTTTTTTAAAAATTTAATGCATGATCATTTTGAAAAAGACATTGGGCAAAGTTTCTCCTGCTAAAATTATCACAAATTTTTTTTGTGATAATCAGCTAAAATATTGCTTTTTTGTGTTCTTAATTACTTTAACAATTCTTACTTTTCTTTCCTTCATCTACTAATTTTTCGAAGAATTTTGAAAAAAACTCAGATTCAATAATTTAGACTTTTTTTATAAAAAAGCAAAAAAATTTTGCATGGAAATTTATTCTGTTTGTACTTTTACTCATGTTTAAATCAATTACTTTTTGCTTTTTTATTTTCCGGATGGAAGGAATTAATTTACTCAAGAATGAAAATATTTCTGAAAATTTAATAATTAATTTTGAAGTGTTCATATGGTTTTAGCTGACTTGCGAAAATCGCCGCCGCTCGATCATTTTATAAAATTTATACCTCTCCGTAATAGCCATATAGATTTATGGACTAAATGTTAAGTTGTTTTACTTAATAGTTTCCGATTTCTTGCATTTTCAATGATTGTTTAACTCCGTTCAATTCCAGGCTATCATCAACGATTACTGATAGTTTCCTTTTTTTCTGAAACCTGCAAAAAATTCATTCCACCTTCCACCTTCTGTTAATCATTTTTTATCTTTATTATTATTCCTTCTATCATATTAATTTCACAAAAGTTACGCAAACTGTTTTAGTAGGAAACTGTTGAAATAAAAAACTGAAAAGCTTCTGACAGAATGTGACAACTAAATTTCACATTGCTGCTTGTATGTATTTTTGTAATCGAAAATTCAATTGTAATTAAGATATTGGCTTGTTGCTTTCAATAAAACATATTTTATATTTCATTGGAACTGTTCCAATGCGTTACAGTGAAATTGTGGATTATTTAAATCTCTAACATCAGTTATTTGTTAGTATGAAGAAAAAGGCAATTATATGAATGTTTTTGATAAAAACTAAGTTTTACTGATCAAAAATGAAATAAATTTAAAAGGTGAAAACTTTATTGAATTAAGATATTCCAAGTTATCTTACAGTCATAAAAGATGATGGAAGGATGATTTTTTTTGCTTCTTCATCCAATGTTAACTTAAAGAAGTATTTGATCAGTGAACTGAATTAAATATTAGGTGGAATGAATTTGAACTGTTTTATCAGAGTATGATAAATCAAGTTTGAAATGATTTATTGGATATGAAAAAAAGTTAGTTCAAATTGAATTTTGAGTATTGTGCTTAAAATGATCACTGCGCTATTGCTTATACCATCACTATACATGAAAGGATAGTAGCTTTATTTCAAATTTGAAAGTAAAATTAAGAAAAATATTAATAAATTAAAATAATTTAATATATATTCCAAATAATTTAATATGCATTTCATTTCAATCTACCTTTCTTTCAATTTCTAAAATCTTTTTCCTGAACTTTTGTAACATCTCTTTCCTGGACATTTTGTCAATTGTTATTAAATTCTTACCACAAAGCATTGCTTAGGATTGAATTTGTAAGCTGTAGTTCTTTGAAGTAATAATAGTTGGCTTTCCTTGCAACATAAGTGCGATTCTTTTACATATACTTAATTAGCTACGAATCATCCAAGAAGCAAAACGAAAAAAAAGGAAACAGCTTCCAATTTTTAGATTTGAAGTCAATAAGAACAAGCTGTGTTTTTTTCATAGAAAAATTTTTTAAATCGGTATTTGTACAAAATTCAAAGCACTAAACGTTTTGCTGACGATGCTTAATTTCATATCAAATTTAATTTAATATAATTTTATAATTTTACAAGATAAATAATAAATAAATTTTCTCTAGTTGGCTGCAATATGTGTGCCATAACGCATTGAATAGAAAGAATAGCTACCAAATTTATTGAATTAGATGAAGTTAGGCTTGTCTACTGACTTTTACACCAATTTGAGTTTAAAATTTAAGCACTGAGGTAGTCCAATAAAGTCTAGAATAAAACTTTGTTACTTCTCAATCGTCGCCATTTTTTGCATTCCATTTCTTCTCAATTTGCTAACAAACTTTTTTTTGCTAGCCTATTTTCGTGAAAAATATCGAACCGATTCAAATTCAATGTGAAATAGCTGGGAGATTCTCGAAAACAAATATCTCGAAAATGTACAAATGATTATAATTTGCCTGAAAATATTTATTAGCAGTAAACCTGAAATGACCGGCCGATACCATTTTAGTTTAATTATTGTTGCAAAGTTTACTTTTTTAAGATCAAAATTTTTGAAATATTTCCTAAACTAATCGCTTCATTGCTGTTTCAAGAAAAAGAGTTACTCTACCATTTAATAAAAAAGGTTTAGCAAAAAGAGTAAAAATTCGAAAATAGCTCTCTTGACGCTTATTGGTGATGAATTTAAAATTATTCATATCTGAGTGAACGATGCAAAGCTGAATTCCAACTTTAGAATTAAACATGAATGGTGAATTTTGGAAAAAAAGACGAGTTTAATTAATTGGTTAGTTTATTTAACACTGATTTTCAGAAAATGCAAGCATTGAAACGTGTAAGTAAGGAAATCAAAATGATCTAGGTTTGTAAATTTCTAGAAGTTTTAGCAGCCTTTCTTTGTTTATATTAATTATTTCGATTATTCATATAAAAGGAATTGCAAGCATATAGATCGAAATTTATTTATTCAGTTTCTTCAGTAAATTACATAGAAATCAACTGACAAGAGAATAATATTCGGAATTGTTTTTAATTATAAAGCAAATAAATATAAAGCAGCTGTACTTTACATGATTCATTACTTGGATAAGTATATTTTAGTGTATTTGCTATTCAAATTTTGCAATTTGATTTTCGAAATTAGTCATCAAAATCCGATAAATCTTCATAGTCTGGATCGTGATATTCTGTGAAACGATTTGATACTGGCTTATTCCTACAAGTAATAAAAAAATTCTTTCATAGAAACGAAGTAAAAGAAAATTGTATATATCAAGGGATATAATTTGTGGCAGCTTAACATATTCTTCAACAAGAATAATATCAATAATCCGCTATGACTAATAATCCTATGAATCCTATGACTAATAATCCCTCTAAATTTATAGTAAAATAGAGTATGTAAAGTTGAAAAGTAATATTATAAAAATTATGCAAAGGATTTATATGGAAACATAAAATTTGAGCATAAATTTTCGATTGATTTTCAGATATTCAATGTCATAATTAGTAAAATTACAGAAGATTCTTACCTGTATAAACATAATTAAATTTGATGAAACATGATTGATTCAAAATCTAACCTTGCAAGGCTGTCAAATGAAATCGGATTACTTTCACGAACTTCTCGGCCAATTGATTGAAATCGATGTTCCCAAAATGATGGAGTTCGCAATGCAGCACTTAGATAAGATGTACCAGCAGTACGCCAATCCGTATCACCCTTAAGCAAACACTTCTATATATTTCACTGAGTCTATTAGTTCTCTTTCTGTAACTTTAGTCTGGAAACATCTATTCATTAAAAGTTTATTTAGATATTCAGAAAATCATAGAAAAGATTCATCGGATTTTGTAATTACATATGAAATTTCTAAAAAAAAGTATGAATCAGACCTAAAATCATTTCTTAAAGAAAATTCCTATCAAAGGTAAATGTTTGATTTTTGAAAGATTGGATGAAAAAATTAAGATTTTAGAGAAAAATACTTTTGTAAACATATAAGTTGATACTGGCGCATCACCTTTCGCACTTGATTCTCGTAATAACTTCTCTTCCCAAGTTTGTGGTCTAAAAATAAGGAATAAAACTGAACCGGGAAAAATCAAACAACATGTGCACTCATGTTTTTAAAGCATTCATCTCAAACCATCATTATTAACGACCATTTTTCAATCAGAAAAACAACATAAAGTTGAATATGAAATGAAAAAAAGAGTAAATTACCCTCGTGGAATGTATTTGCCTTCTGGACGCTTGTACAGATCAACAGAATATTGCAAATCAAAATCAAAATAATCCGGATCGTCGCGATTTGGACGACTGTAGTACGGACGTGGCATAAACATCTGAAAATTCAGCAAAATTAGGGAGTGATTTTCTACAAAATATTAACAGTTTTATACTTAAGTAAATTAATAACAGTAATATTTTAGTTACGGAAAGCTCTTGAGGATAAATGTTAAGATAACATGAATTTTTTTTGTTATCGTAAGGTATGCTATATAAAATGTTAGGATAGGCTTTTGTAATATGCTAGGAATATGCTAAGATAAGCTTTTGTAATAGTAAGTCTATTATTTTCTTTTTTTGCACAATTTTAAATACAGGGCATTTTGAATTCGAATCTTCGAAATTTTTATTAACTAATTACTTTCGTAATCAAATTTTGGCATATTTTGGAAATTTCAATTAAAAATTATAGAATTCCAGCAATGCAAGCAACTTCTCTTTAGTTGACAAAAGCTGCTGATATTATAACATTGTAACTAATATTATTTTTTCGAATTGAAATGCATATCCATTTATTTTTTTTCTATTTTTTGACAAGAATTTAAAAAATTGATTATAAAAATTAAGTCTGCAATAAAGGAACTGCGAATTTTAAAAAATCTGAAAATATGACCTTCTTGTCAAAAAAATTAGAGCAGAATTTAAACTGCTAATATGTTTTTGGGCATTGACTGTTTATTCTATTTGGATAAAAGCAAAAATGCTTCGAACCTGGCTAACCTAAAACAACTTTTTAAACAAACATTTTGATATGATTGTAATGTTGGAAATTGAATATTCTCCCCTTACTCCTATCAGTCTGTCTCTTAAACGACATATAATCGACACCAGAAAAAAACGCCTTTTGTAATAACTTAAAATTTTTGATGAGATATTAGTAGATCAAAGAATTATGTTGTAGATCTCTTTCAATCTATTATATGTAAGTATGTACTCTTATGCTAAAATTGTAATAACCAATCCCATGAAAAAGATGACAGTCAATAAGCTGAGCAGAGCAGTTGGATTATTATCATTTCTCCACAACTAATGTTGATTCAAAATTTTCCCAAAATTTTCTACTAGCATCCACAAATTAACTCTGTAGTCGACTCTAACTATATTATTCATCAAATTGTGAGTTACAAAATATTTGAACTAGCAACCACGAATACATTTAATGTGTTGCTAATTGAAAGTGACAAATTTACCTGAAAATCTGTTTCATCAGCAAATGCCTCTGAGACACTACCAGGTGCTGGAGCTGGTCCGTTTCGAAAATCACGCGCGGTAATGGTTTTCATCGAATTTCCTAGAACTGATGCTTTCAATAGACGTGCTTCAATGTCGCTTATTTTTTTGTTGTAGCGTTCCTCGATTCCTTTCGAAGAAGATACAGCTGGTGCTGCATATGGATCTTAAATATTATTATCATTATTCTTCGCTATCCCACTCATACCTGTATTTATAAAATTACTAAAATCAAAATTATCAAGGGTGATGAAATTTTACAAAGAGATTTCGGTACTCATGCATGTCTACAGATTAGAAAAGCAATTAACAATCATGCAGATCACGTCAAAAGTAATTTTTATGATGATCTCGGAGAAACTTATCAAAGCTTCGCTTCTAACTCTTGATATATATATATATATATATATATGTGAGAAAAAAATCCCACGCAGCCAATTTTTTTTTTTTTTTTTTAACAGTCAAGCATCCATTAGACGGTTCTCCACGCTCATTCGTTATCACTTCGATTACTAGCTACATATCTTTCCGGTACCATCCCAGCTCAATGAAGGAGATTCCTCATTGCGAAAAGTATAAAGAAGTGACAATAGCCATTTCCGAATGCAACGATAGGGATTTGTTAGTTAAAATTAATTTTATTGTTTGCTTACTATATAACTCATTTTTTTACTGTTTACCAATTTATTGTATAATTTATACTCTTTTTCTTATTTGTTGCGAACAAGCAATATTGTGTGAGTACAATATTACAAACCCAATAAGCCTCTATCGCTAACAGACAATTTAAAACAAATAAAGCTCTCCTGATACTTCCATCTTCCGCATTCCCTTTTTCCTACTCAATCCATAAATGAAGCCGTTATGATAGTTCATACTGAGTTCAAAATAAGGACTGACGAAAGAAAATATATTTCAAAAGTAATAAATGGGCACAAGTTTTTGTTCAGATACAAAAGTATTCTGAGAAGTTGAAACAACTTTTCTATATTACATTAATTCCAGATTTATTCCATCTTAGTTTAAATTCTAATCCTTATTAATCGTATTGTAAATCTTAAACTACGATAATCTACGATTACAATTGAATTTTGACCAATGAAAATGATTGGAAAGTTTTTGTTAAAAAGAAAAAATGCTAACCCGTTTCATGATAAATTCCTGTAGTTTGCGGATACATCGCATGATGACTTGGTTTTCGAATAAATGGACTACGAATTGATAATTCTTCGAATGGACTCTCAGATCTTTTTTTGCTGTGTCGTACTAATTGGGAATCATTAAATTCTACTTCTTCAACGCTTTTTTTGGCATTTCTATGAACCTAAAGATTTTAATTTTTTTAGTTTTTTAAAATGAATTGCATTACCATTCTTAACGCAATATCATGGAAAAGAAAAAAATATTGTTATAGTATCAAACAGCAATAAACAGAAATAGTTGATAATTAACATACATCGAAATGTAAACAATTTTAATTAGAAACAGTGAGCAAAATCACAGCAACTTACCGAATAATAGGAATCTTTAATCGAATCTTGCCACAATTTCCAAGCAGGCTTTCTTTCTTCAATCAATGCATCACTTAAATCATTAAAATCTATCCGTTTGAACGATGGCATATGCATTGGATGCCGAATACTGTAAGCGATAGCATACTAATCATTTACAACAATCCTTTGATATTTCACAAATTATTTGATAAAATTCGAAAAATTCGCTATGAATGCTTATTCTTTTTCAGTGAGAAAAAATAATATTCATTTGTTTACAAGTAGATAATACTTTTTACTCGTGTGAAGTTGCCTTTTAATATAATTTTATTATTAGAGTTCTGTTATCGTTCAATACAACTTCTGGTATGTCTCCCAACTAAATGTGAAATACAGTTATCCATAAAAGAGATCCCAGTAGTTTAATCATAACTTTCCTTACTGCGTAATAAATTTTCAATTTTTATCACTAGACATTTTAGAACTTCTTTTTAAACAATTTAAACGATCCCGGATTGATAATTTTCAATGGATATGGCAAATGATACACGACAATAACTTTTCTACAAGGCACTCACTTCGTGGAGAAATTAAAAAAATACATAAGAGTGCATAAGTTTGACGCCTAGTTATATCAATTTCTTCAGTCATTTCCAATATAGTATAATTTCAAAGTATCGAAGATGACTGAAATTTTTTTTGCAGAAGCACAAAAATCCATAAGTTTGTTTTTGATCAACAACAGTATTTCTTATCAACAATTGTCATAATTTAACAAAATTTTAAATTTAAAAAATCATAAGCATCAGACCTGGTAAAAATAGAGCCCATACTTGATGAAGTAGGCTCCAAGTGAGGGAGGTTTTTGACAATCAAGTCTTTACTAACAAATGAACCAGCATCACCTGCTGAGTATTTTGAACTTTCTGCTTTCACATCGTATTTCTAAAGAAATTTATTGATATAATTTATGCAATATGAACATTTTGCAGTTCATATGTTCAGTTAACATCATAGGTGTATATTGGGACCCTAGAAAATAAAATCAATAGACCTAAAATACAATTCGGCACATTATTATCTAGAAATCATTATCACTGATCGCAAGATGTAGTCATAACCATTTTGTTATTTACAGAGAGGCAAAATGTTAGCTTATATCGTGATATTAATATAGATAGGACAAAAATAAAAAAATAAGAATCCATCGGGCTCCTTTTAGAACGACGAAAGAAATGAAAGCTTACCTCGTCCGATGGTGTAGTTTCGACTAAATTTGGTACGTCCTCATATACAATATTGCCATCCATTTTGTCTGAATTTAATCAAATAGCAATTTGTTCATATTTAATTATATGATATAATGAAAGATGTAAAATGGACAAGAAATTTCATTTCACACTACCCGAAATTTTGTGGTATCATGAAGGAATAAAACTATTCCTGAAATTGCTGAAACACGTGGAGAACACTTTGTTTTAAGCAATTTCTAAAATTAATTTTATTGATCTTCGATTTTTTTCAGCTGTAAAAAGATAACTCGTACTTGTCTGATTTATCGCTTGCTTTTTCACAAATATTTCAAAAATAAATAGGTCAAATGAATTGTAAATAAATAAATAAACTAATTAATTAATTGAATAATCGGATAAGATACAACAGTAACATTAAAACTAAATTTCAGCTTAATTACTTTAATTGAAAAGTGTACTAGTGAAGAATGGAGGATAATAATCGTTGTAGGCAGAATTAAAATGTTTTCTTCTACAACTGCTGAGCTGATTATAGTCAACAGCTATTGAACTATAATTTCTTGATTATTGTCATTATCATTAGCCAATAAATCATTCTAAATGGCAGTATAATCTTACACTTACAGCAATATGATAATGTAATGATACAAAGCATAAAAGTTAATCTTAATTGATCTCTCTGATAAATATAATATAACATAATACTATAAATATGATCAGTAATTTAGGTATCATCTTTCTGAATTGAAGTAACACATGTATCTTTGTCACTCCTACGTTGCTATGAAATTATTCAAAAAATCGAATTTTGTTGAGGAAATATTTATTTAGCCATACAAATCATTGTATATTAAAAAAAACAAAAAAAAAAAGAAAAAGACTGAAATTTCTCAAAATACCTACCAGAAAACATCATGTCAAGAGTAAGAGATTCAAAATTTTATTGGCATCCGAAATTATACATGAAAAGCAAATGGTATCAACATTGAGGTTTTTTTTTTTAAAAAAAATTGGTTAAGATTTTGAAGTTATAAATTCTTTGTTATTTTTATATTTCATTCTATTCAGCTTAACTAAAAAAAAAGAAAGATTGTTAAACTGAAGCTTCTCTAAACTGATTGAAACTGGGTGAATGACATCATAAAATATTACGGAAGTATGAGAGTTAAAATAGCGAATACACCGATTATTTCCTATTTATATTTGAAAATAACTTGAAAGAGAAACAATATATATTGTTTATACATTATTTTGCTAAATAAAATAATGTCAAAAATAACCGTTAAGCAAATTTTTGTACTATTAGAAGTTTATACATTAATTTGTAGAAATGAAAATAGGCAGAAGTTTTCGAAATGTTTCTGAGAACGAATAAGAGAAAGTCATAAAATAAAAATAACTGAGAGATAGAAAGTATTTAAGATGAACAACCTTTGAAACATTATCGAAATTAATTATGTTTTTTCAAAAGCAGAAAAAGAAACAGCTTAATGTATGAGATTGCTAAAAAGCTATTCAAGAATGATAAAAGTTTTTTTTCGGATAATGAATAAAACGGGAGATGTAAGACTATCGTGTATCGTTTAAAAGCGAAAAGACCGAATTACTGCTGTTGTAATAGAACATAACCAGACAGACACACACAGACACATACATACACACACACACACACACATATATATACATAAACACTCATACAGATACACGCACGCACACATACACGCACACAGACAGAAATTGTAAGGTTGAATTTGGTTAGGATATATTCCTAATCACCGGGATTTTCCTCTTATCATTTCACTCACTTCCTCAAATTTGTTTCCATTCTGTTCTTCACTTCACAACGACATATCTCGAAAGTATCACTGATCCATTCCATTGCTACAGCATTTGCTCTTTCTCCAATCCTCAACACTTCCAGCAAAGAAGCATTTTATGTATTCTCGTACATTCCAGCTATAACTGAGGTGTAAAAATTTCACTATATCTGTGTGCATATCTGTATGTATGTGTGTACATACATATGTATGTGTGCATATCTGTATGTAT
>JARVGP010000080.1:0-32337 GCA_029876185.1 Mansonella ozzardi | reverse complement strand
TTTGTACATAAATATGTCTGTGTGCATATCTGTATGTATGTGTGTACATACATATGTATGTGTGCATATCTGTATGTATGTATTTGTGTACATACATATGTGTGTGTGCATATCTGTATGTATGTGTGTACATACATATGTGTGTGTGTGTATGTGTGCATTTATTAGATACGATGCGTATGTGTGTATGTATATTTATGTACATTTTAGAGTGTAACGGGACAGTATGTAAAAACAGGACTATTTACTTTTCATCCTTTGATAATTTTTATTTTCAGATTGATTTGCTTTTGTCTTTCTAATTTTTAGTTAAAAAATTGTAATCATGCATTAGTTATTTCCTTATTAATTAAAAAAAAGAATCTAACAAACAATGCATCCATCATTTCTTATCAGTCGATGATAATTATTTAGTTCGTGTCGGATCAGCTATTTGATAAATTTAAATTACGCCACATTACAATAATCCTTATGAAAGTAATTGAAAATAATTTCATTATCGTTCAATTATATTTATAGGCACACAAATGGCTAAAATAATTTTTACAGGCATTGATGTTTCAAAGGAGATATCTGAGTATATAAAATCAAATGTAACTAAATTTGTCAAGTTATGTATAGTATGAATCAGTAGGAGCCTATGAAGCAGTCGTAGTAAGTACCAATTTGGAAAGTGTGTTTGCTGACAAAAACTATATGTTATGTGAAGGAATATGAAAAATGCTTGGTAACTCACAAATATTAAATAAGTGTTAAGAATTTTAGAATAATGTTTAAAAAAATTTTGGTCGTTTTAAATGGACGTGTAATTTAAATGGCCATTGTTGAAATTGAAAATAAATAGATTTTTTGATTTATCAAATGCATTTTTTGAATAATTTGCATTTGCAGAGAAAACTGCGCAATATGTATTCCTTATAAAAATTCATGTATTTTGAAGTATTTGATTCAGCAATTTTTTGTATGATTCTTAAATCCGGATTTATATATCAATTCAATATTGTAGTTTGAAAACACTAAGCTGACCAACTGAAAACGAATTTCATCTCGAAATTCTTGTTCAATTATCACAGTTTAGAAGAAATTTTTTGATGTAATAAAAGTGAATCCTTTTCTTAAACGACTTTTCATTGTAATATGAGATCTGTATAAAGGATAGATACTAATGTTTTAGTTGTACTAAAATTTTAAAAAAAGATCAAAGCCTGTAAAGCGCTCATACTTTTCTTTCATTACTATCAGATTCTGAAGCAAACCTTAACGATGAAAAAATATATGACTAGGATAAAAACATTAATAGAATTACTGCTAACAAGGAAAAAGTTAAAGATCTTCAAAAAATAAAAATTAGAAATAAAGATGAAACTATAAACCTGCTAAAATTGAAATAGCCTTAAACATCATTCAGCAATATAATTCTTAAAAAATTTAAAAAAATAAACTTTAAATATATAACAAAATCTTACAGATATGTACTTAATTTCCGTTTAAATTAAAGCGATAAATCACATATGAATTCCAGTCAAATGTCCGGCACGTATGCAGGAAATAATTCAAAAAAAGCATCAACGATATTCGATACAGCAATCCTACATTGCCGTTGTGTATTAGCTGATCGTCGTCAAATTCTCTTCCAAAATCACGACAAGCACTTTCGTCCATACTGTTTGCCTTTCTGTCTAATTCTCAAAAAGTTCAATAAAGGGCTCGCAGAGGAATATAGCAATTTGCATTAATTATTTCCCGATGAACTGATCTACTTTAGTCTCTCAGATGAACTGAAAAGTCAGATTAAAAAAGGATACTTTATAATGAGCGAACACCAATAATTAAGTGCTTTCTAGTGATTAGTAATTAACGAAACTGAATCAGCATCCCAAAAATATTAAGAGAGAAAAAAACCTAGCTTTTTTTTTTTTATTTCACTATTACATCAGGAAATCAATTTACGCTAACAATAAACTAACTGTGATAAAATCGCACCTCAAAACTCAAACCCATTTTATCAATGTTTGGATTAAAATTATAATTTCTTAGAAATTAACAAAAAAAAAAAAGCATTTTGGCAATTTAATAATCCTTCACGAAAGTCATTTCAGGATATTTCACACTTGAAGTTCGTCAACAAGTATGAAATGGTATCTTGGGTGATTCCTAATAAAAAGATAAGCTAAAATTGAATGAAATGAAATTTGAGACACTAATGGAAATATCTCAAAAAATGTAAAAACAATAGAATTCAGAGACATAGTTGACTTATTGCATCATTTGTAACAAATTATGACGCAAAAAGTTATCGTCCAATTGAATTTTAGTTTTGCAAACTTTTCTGAAGTATTTTTAATGACCTTGTAAATTTCCCTTTAATAAGATAATTGATTGATGTTTATGACATGAAAAAAGAAGCAGTTTTATGAGCGATTAAATGTCTACAATGTACTTAACTAAACTGGAATAATTTTTGAGTAACTAAAACAATCTGTAGTGTATAGAACATAGAATATGTAATTATAAACAACTTGAAGAAAAAAAAAAACTATATGGTAAGCACAATATTAAGACATGTTTGGATCAGAAATATGCATTACAAAACCATCGTTGACTACGATTTTTTACAAGCATAACTATATGAAATGAAACACTATTATCAGTGACTGGTAATATTTAATTGAGAAAGAACTGAATGAGGCATAAATCATTTCACACTAAGACTATCCTTGGCATTGCTGATTACGGATTGCGGTAATGTACTAGCAGATTTAGTTAGACAAACCACCATCGCGCTGCATTTCACGGAATTTCGTTTCTAAAACATATTTGAGATCAGCTAAAAAGAAAACAATATTGGAATCGGTAGTTAACAGAAAGATCATTTATTAGAAGTTCACGCAAAAAATAGAGCCTGACCACTTACCAAGAGAGGTCACGTAACAGTCCAAAGTATTGGCAGCCTCCTCCAGCCTTCTTGTATTTTTATCAACTTCATCGATCTGTTGCAAATATGGACGTAACGTTTCATCTGCAAAAAACTTTGTTGTTTTTGTTAATTTTCAACAATTCCGAAAACTTTTGATACACAATAAAAGGTTTACATCTAGAATTTAATTGTGAGAGCTTCGCCGCAACACCACTTGCCACTTGCTTCATGTCATCGTAACGTTGACTTGTAGCATTGTTCATATTCTTCAACAGTTTATATTCTGCAATTGTACCTAAAACACATAATAACAGCAGGAATTCGATATTTTTCGAGGCAGTAGAAACTTATACAAACATAAAGCTTTTGCAAGATCTATTAATGTTCCGTAAGTGATACCTTCGATCTGTCCTTGAAGATAAGCTGCAACTTTGTTATACATATTGTCCGCTAGCTGTTGCATATGTGTCGTTGCAGTTGATGAATCAGGAGTTGGTGGAATATCTGCACTGGTAGAGGCCCATTCATTAACCATTTTTGCCATGTTTTCTATAATTCAACTATCCAAAACCTTACAAGCTTGCCTACTAAAATTCATTCAAAAGTGAGGAGGAGCAACCAATTCCAAAAGCATCTATGATAACGCAATGCACTCTGCAGTCAAAACAGATGCCATCCTGAGAATCAATCTCAACTACAGTAAACAAAGAAGCCTTCCCAGCTTGCTGTTAAAGCAACATTGCTCAAATTCCCCAAACTCATTTTGCTATCATTTTTCTGCAGCAATAATAGCATCCAATAGAGATTTTGAAAATGTTAAGCCAAATTTGAGCTTTCTCATTTTAGCATTTCAAACTTATATGAATTTCTTCATCCTAAACGAAGAAAAGAATTATACATATAGGAAAATAAATCAATCAAAGGACAATAATAAATAAATTCCTTCTACTTTATGTAATTTTTATCAGCAAAACTAGCAATAAAATGACCGTTCCATAGTTTTATGCAAAACGTTTCATTAAACGTAAGGAAGTGTAGTTTCAAACAATCCATTAATGTTAGAAATTTACTGAAAGGGAGAACAAAACGTTTCATTAAATGTATTAATCAAAGAAAAAACCAACAAACATTATCGATATGTAAATAATAGAAGTAATAGTTAAACAATACTATTCACAATAAAAATAAATCTTTTGTCTGCACAATAACTGCTATAACGCGCTTATGATGCAATAAATACAAAGGCAAAGTCCTGCAAACTGGCACAGTAACCATTAACTGATGTGGAAAAAAAGTAATACTGCATGATTGTGCGATTTTTACATCATAAAACGTACAGAACAAACCAGAGGAGCGAATATGCTGTTGAAATTTAACAGAAATAAATTACGCACAAATTACACATTAAAGATCAGTAATCGACACGACATATAGTGGATGTTACAATATTTAATCGCACCCATAACAACTTCAATTTCAAAACAAACAAAAGTGCAGTGCTAAATACAAAGTGGGACTAATTTTAAAGAGGATAAAGAAAAGTAATAATAGTCTTTGACAAATCTTCCCGTTTTATCCTGAATTTCGGATGCTACTCGCGCATTTAAGCATCGTCTCTGCGGATCTCCTAGAAAACCGATGACAATAATCAAAGCTTCTGAAAAAAAAGACTGAGTTTTTTTTTTTGTTTTTTCATGAGTAACTTAAAAACTATAAAAAGCATAGATATAGAAACAATAAAAACGATGTAAAACTAAAACAAATAACATGCCCATAACCATTTTAACAAAGTTTTTTCTAAAAGTTACAAATCAAGCAATGGTGAAATTAGGAAAACGCAACCTGATCGAATTTCCTTTCCAGGCATCATGATGACGCTTTATCATAGAGGTAAATCGACGTCCTGAAAACTAATTTTGTTTCTTCCTTAATTCGATCTCTTATCTTGCCTTCTTCAACATTTTTTATTTCATTTACAGAATATTGTAGCAAGCTTCCAATATAAAACTTAACATAGCATATTATTCCGTAGCTACATCGCCATGAGATTCACTTCATGCAATTCTAAAATAATTTTAGAATCTCCAAACTTTTCTACCCCTTTCCTGAAATGTGCAGAACAAGACCAATTACTTGATACTGCCTCTGGATAACTGTGATCCTTATCCACGAAATTTGTTTTCATTTCGTCAGGCTGGAACCGTTCAGCAGCCAAAATCCATCGTGTCTTTTTCTTCGGAATCTTTTCATGTTCATTTTCCCTCTTCGAAAACTGAATAATTGCACTCAGATATTTCGCAGCAGTGCTAACCTAACCTTCATCAACTTTTGGCAGTCCATCACTATTAATGGGCGAAAGCAACGCAGATCTTTTCCGATCAATGTATGAGTTCGCTTTATTACAGATAGTTTTTTGAACCGAATTCTCGGCACTTACTTTCCTGCTTTTTTTTGAACCATTGTCTTCTGACTGCGTCTTGATTTGATAAGATCGTTTAATAACAACACCACTGATTCCACTAGATCTCTTCAATGTATTATTTGCGATTTCATCCTTTATACAAACAGCAGGATACGGCATATACGTCTTCTTAGAATAAAGTAAAGGTGGCTCAGCTCCGTTTTCCAATGAACATCGACGATTCTGTGAAGACATAAAGTGTTTCACCAGCTCCTGACGACGATATTGTGGATATTCACTGTTCATCATACGACGATTTGCTTCCTGATGCAAGTGCACCACCGACCAACGTTTTCTATTTGGTGAAGCGAGTGAAGGAAAATTTCTTAACCGTCCTTTTGAATCTGAAATTCGACTCAAGTTTCTTAGCTGAAATTCCCGACTTTATAAGATTTGTAACGAAGGAATTTACAGCTTTTAAAAATTACACTTTTAGGGCTAAAGAATTAGCGCATCACAAGAAAACAAATCTAATACGACAATGGAGCACATTCAATTACACAATAATCGAATGAGCTTCATATGGAGGTTATATTTACAGATATTTACAATTTTATTGTGAAAGACAATAATCGGCTTAGGCGATACTCATCCTAGGAATGTGAGTATTATCTAGCCCCGATCAAAGAGCGACTTAAATAGTCGCTCTTTGATCAGGTCACACAACATGCTTCCCTTTTGTTATTTAAGAAAAAGAATTCTTGTCGTTTTTCAAGCTTTTTCTGCTCTCCATGAAGAAATACACTATTGGTCGAAATCTGGCGACTGCATATTGAAGACGGGAAATTTGTTAGCATCTCCATAATGTCGGTTGTTTTATAGTACTTCCGGTTTGGCAAGCAACCAGTAAACTTAAATTATTCTTATCCTTCAGAACCCTAAATCATCAGCTCTGCTCCACATCACGTTTTTTTTTTTCGAATTAACAGGGAAGTATCAATTCCCGACTGAAATTAGAGGGACTTGGAACACTTCGTCATTCATTCATAACACAGTATGAAAATGATGTTTTATTTTGCGATATGCGTAGTATTTCCTTTTTCTTCATCCGGTACTTCCCCACTTTCTCTTCAACTCATCCCAGAGCCGAAAATAAGACAATCAGTCGCTAGTACTTTCCTTTATCAAGAAAGCCATCGTTCGAATTCTCTGTCATCTTTCGACCGACTCGAATCTTATAGATTAGTCTATTTCTCGAAATTTATATGATATAACGATTTTCTCCATCTACCGAGAAAATATCTGTCTGAACCACTTAAAAGTCTTTAAAATCTTTATATTCTTCTTTCAGAGCGTAAAAGCCGTCCTTCGGTTTCAAAAGGAGAGAAACTTCCATGTTTCTTGCTTGATAATTTATTTCGGATCTTCAATAGCCTTTGCCATATTCCATATGCATTTGTTGAAGCACAATTCTTTGATTTTTTCATCCAATCTTGCTTAAAGATTATAGGCAAACAACCAGAGCAGCCTTTTTTCCATATGTCCCAAAATACATGAATCAATTCCTTCCCAGTTTCATCTTCGTCTGCTGAGTCTTTAAGAGTTTTTAAGGACGTCTGCTCAGTCCCACAACATTATCATTCAGCCTTATTCGTACAATGGCTGCAACCAGAGTAGCACCTTTCGCACTTTCCGAGTAACTGAAGAAAAACTGAGTAGATTCCTATCGCTGAAATAAACTAAGGAGCACATATAATCCCGTAACATCTTCCCACTATATTGGTAGAAATAACACGGCTGACGAATATTAGTAGAAACATGGATTTCCAAAGATGCAGCGACCATATACCATCATGCTTATCTGGAATTCTGCAGTAAGATGATCCATCATTGTTGCAGCACTGCTGTAAATTCCATTTGTCTGTTATGGAATTTACAGCTTCGTAGCATTTCTTCCGCGAATTGTGCTGTGAACCATCTCTTGCTGCCTCAGTTAAGTCCGGGTCCAGGTTTGCTGCTGAGCGCACAGCTTCCTCATCAACATCGCCAGAAAGATAAGGCCAATCTTCGTCATCACCATATATTTGTCCAGCCGTTGACGATGTCAAGTCCGCATGGCTGACTGTGACTCTATAAATTAACTTGTTGTTTCGTTTCTCATAACGAAATGGTCGAATATACTGAACATCATACATAACACCAAAAATTACAAGTTTGGGGAAGTCTTGAACAAAAAAAGCAAACAGTACGACCAAAATCTCTGTATCTTGTAGCATGATACCAATACCCATCCTAACTAATTTAAGCTCAATCAGTTTCACTTTCGTTACCTATTTTCTCCTTTTCTTGATAACTGGTTCAAGCTTAGACTTCCCTCTGATACCGAGCAATCAGCCTCGTCTCCTTCACCTGAAAATTAAAATCAATTTTAACTGTGTCCTAAAAGCCCAATGAAAGCAAAAGCTGTTGGAGATAGTAACAAAAAAAGAACATAAGCAGATACTGGAAATATTCTCACAGCTATCAATTTCCAAAAGATTTGTGTCGGTAATAAGTGCATCTGTATTATCTTTCCGTTCCATTCTTATACCTCTTACACCTCCACGAAAATCACTCCGTGTTACATTAGACGTATAAAAATAACATCTGGATGGCACTGGTTTGCCATCCGAATAACGACATCGCTTCTTGTAACTTCCCGCAACACTATCATGCTTCTTGCTGTGGTTTACACATGAATCTGGCTGCATTTCAGAAAAACGAGTTTCATGGTTGATCTCGGATAAATTTTCGCTCTAAAATATAATAAATGTTTGATTGATACAAAGATTCCGCTTCATCACAATTAAGGAAGAAATATATAAGATAAAGCTACTGATGAAAACTGTAAGTATAATATCAAAAAATACAAAACAGTTAAAAACTTAGGAAGAATACCATTTTAAATTCCAACGACTCTCCATCTTCATCTAGACAAATCAAATCATCGAAAATCTCCTCCTGCAAATATCACACAAGCATAAACAACAAATATCCAGAACTAGATAATGAACAATAATTACTGATAGAAACTACAATGTTACAAGCATTGTTGTCGTACAAATTAATTTTATGAAATAAGTGAAAAAATACCATTCTAATACTAAAGCAATTTTGTTTCAATTATCAAATAACTTCCGAACACAGTTCAGTTCACACGATCGTATCACTGCAAGAAAACAATGAAATCAGAATGGAAGCAAAAATAGTTCAAAATCAATTCAAACATTAAGTATTCGTAACATATATGAAGCAATTCGACAACATTATCGGTCACATGTTGCCAGAGAGTAACATCGGTTTTTTGCCTGCTATCACTTACGTACGTACGTAACTGTATGGCAACAAATATACGTATGTTTCGAAATCAAGATCAGTTATGTAATGCAGAAGCCCGTGCCACAAATTACTCCTATTACAAATTAAGAAAGTTATGGACAAGAAGGAAATTTTGTAATGCGTCTTTAAAATGATTTCACAAAGTGATTTAAGATTACTACCAATTATAAGTTTACTACAAATTATAAGTGGAAAGAATATTGTTCACTAAAGAAGCATTAATTAAAGGATAGTATGATAATAGATATTGCAGTTGAAAAGTCTAAAAAAGTATATAAATCTGCCTAGATTATCTACAATCTATTTCTCTTCATCTAAAATTCTTCGTTTCTAGCTCTAAAATTTCCGAAACCAAGGAAAGAACTATTAAATATGAAACTTCAGCAAAAGATAACTTCAAAACTTCCCAAACTCCCATAAGAGTTTCAATATTAATATATCTATATGTTCAAAGTTCGTTCAAAGTTCGAAGCCTGCAATATCAGATTCGGGAAATCTTGCTTATTTTTCAGCCTGGTATGATACAAAAATTATCTGTCCATCTTCCTGCAACCAATCTATCAAAAATCTGGCCTGTTAACGATAAATAGAAATTATACTGCAGACGACCGCATACATAACTGATCAGAATTTGCCAATAAGCAACAATAATGATTAAACACGGACTTAGGTCTATTTAAGTCGATCGCGCTTTAAACGCCCACATATGCGCTTTATACGCATTTTGTACAAATGCTTTCCAGCTTATCTTAACAAAGAAAATAAATAAAAAAGGTCATTCAAGCAGAGTAAAATCATAAATTGGCGATAATTTACTTCTGATATACACTTAAATGTAAGGAAGTATGCCATATCTGCCTTCAAATTGTTTTCGAAATTTAAATTTCACTTTGTTTTCAGATACAATCCTCTAATTTCTTAAATCAAAACTATGCAAAATGTTTGCAAAACTCATCTTTTACAGCAAAGCAAGAAATAACAAAAATGAGGCACATATTTCACTCTACATTTATGGTTACCAACGATCTATGTTGTAACTGGAGAAAATTTATTCAACACAGCAACCGCTATCATATAACTACCGTAATATCTCTGATACAGAACCGAATGGCTCATACCGTATAAAAAGTTTATTCATCATATAACCCCATTCAAAAGTAGAAACACAATGAAGATTAAAATAAAAAAAAAACACTCTATTTCTGAAAATTACGATTAAAACAAAACCATTGAATTTTAACAAATGAGCAACGAACAATAACAAATAATGTCAGGAGAGAAACTGTTAATTTGAAAAATTTTGCATAGTTATAAGAACGATTAAACAATATGTGCAATACTTGTAACACACTGGGAAATTTCAATTAGTTCTTTCGTTCTACATATTAAAAAACAATGAAATAGCGTAATTTAATAAAGAGCTGTTGAGATCATGAATTTAAACTTGATTACTCAGCTTCATTTTACATATGCACCCAAACCGGACCCAATGGTGGTGCTTTCATCTTGCTGAAATCTAAACGCTTATCGAGATCTTCATCCAGTTCACCAATAACTGCTCTGAAAAAATGTCAAACAGCAATGCAAAGGAATTATTTCAGTACAATTTAGTTAGTTCTACGAATGAGTGTCTTGTCTTCCAAATCAGGAAATTCCGAAAAAGCTGGCCCGGTTTTTACTATCATTTACGGAATTACAACATTCACCAACCAACGACACTATCTTCCCTTTTCCTATGCAAAAGCTACCAGCTTAATTGTGCAAAAATTGCTGCCATTTATAAATGTTATAACTATATTCTAACAAATTATGATATATATTTTCAGTCAATATATCGGACCGAAACTAAAACAACCAATACACTGACTGAAAGCGACTCTTTACTCTATCTTTCGAAAAAAATGAGAAACAAAAATCGTGTCCGGTTCTCATTGTGTCAAAGTCAAAAATTGTCGTTGGCAACCTGATAGAGTGAATCAAAAAAGCGATAGGAACTCAGACGAAGCTTTTCGAGAGTCGAAATATGCGTCACCTGATCTTACATATAACCTTTATTATTGTTAGGATGATATGAAACTACTAATACTACCAACTGTATAGGTAATTTTTTTCATAAAAATCAATTAAAACTAACACATTATCGCCCCTGACAATATATAAACCTAGTGGAATCTGTTCAACACCCGCATCTTCACTAAAAACACGTTCATGCGAATCTTCTAGCACCAGGTTAATCGTCTGATCAAAACCTTTCATCAAGCCGACAATATTTCGCCCATCACCAGTAATGACCGAAATTACTTTGTTAATGAACGTTTCCAATGTCTGTGTCATGCTAAAATTTGACCGAACAAACAAAATCGAATAAACTCCAAATGACCAAAACGTTGAGGAAGCGAAAACGACGTAAACCAACCAAAACCCGATTTCCACTTTCAAAACTGGTAAATAATTTGAATTTAAAATCTTTTATATATAACTTCCAACCCATCACTCTCTTCGTCAAATTAGAAAATGAAATATTCCAGAACGGATCGAAGTACCGAAATTGAAAAGTACATTCATACCATACTGAACCAAATTTTGACTCCTTCAATTGCACTCCAATCGGAAATTATCGAATAAGTTGACTTTTCTCTTTTCCAAGCTATTTTAAATGCCCACTAACACTACGACGAAAAAAACCGCAAACACCTCAGCCCAACAAAAACAAAGGACCGAGCGAATCATGATGTGCAGCACAATAATGATACGTAATTTGTAAGGCTTTTAGTTTTTTCATCTTTTAAAAAGTACGTTACCGAACAATCCATCTGATGCGCGCTCTTGTCGAGCAAACATCCTTTCTTATTAGCTTGGAAACATTCTTGTAGGGAGAATATATAACCTTCCTTTGAAGACAAACATTCAATGAAATGATGAAAAACAAAAACTTCACAACTTCCAATTTATCCAATATCAATTTGATTCACAACTGACAACGTTTAGCAACCATATTATTTCACACTAACTTTAGAAACAATGAAATGTTTCAAATTGAAACGTTAATGCAAACAACTAAGATCAATTTATGGAGAGATGTGTCAAAGCAAATTCAAATATCGTAAAACATATCGTTGACAATTCTGCTTCGGATAAAATGGAACAAACTTACGAAACAAAGTTTCGAAAAAAAAAAAAGCAATATTAAAAAGTAAAACAACACGGGGAGTAAAAGGGGAAAGAACACATGATGATGTGTGGAGAGAACAATGGATGAGGAAATGAGAATAAAGAACAGAGGGAGAGAGAGAGAGAGAGCGGAAAACCTGTTGGATTTAAATTCCAAAAAATGGAAATATTAGGACGGAGGAAATACTAAAAGCGGCAAGGAGTAGTAATGAAACAGAGGAGAATAAGGCGTAATGAGAATGTTTCACAGCAAAGTACGAAATCAAGGTATTATTATTGTCTTTTTGTTGAACAAAATCTCTGGATCTAAGTTAAAAAAGTAAAACAATGAATTCAAGGAGACTTGATGCATACAATCCTTAGGACACACTATTAATTAAAATTATGGAGCAAATTCATTCGCTCTTCCAAATTCCCAATTTACTTTCTTTACAGAAAGAAAAAAAATGGTACAATACTAAGGGAACGAACGATAAGTGTGCTTATAGCATAACAAAAATCAATCATCAAGCACCTTGAGCATGTGATGATGAACAAGAGAGAAACTGCGCACCGGCCTTTTAAGCCATTCTCAAATTTAAAACTCACACGAAACCATTATAGCAATAAACTACAGTGCTATTCAAGAAAAAAAAACTGAGTTTTAAATCAAATGTTTTACAGGAATTGAACGGTCCATTTTCCTTGGGAATAAAAGATTAAACCAAATATCCCAATAGTTTTGTTTTCATAATAAAAAAAAGAAAAAAAAAAAAAAGGTGAAACAAGAAATGACGATGCAGCGAAGCAAAAGAAGGTGAAAAAAGAAAAATGCCCACAGCAATATAAAAATAAAAAATGATGCACCACCAAGGCATGTTTAACATATTTCCTTGCGGCTGCTCTCATCGTTAAACCAAACACTGATGATTCTTTAAATTTTGAAATTTCAAATTCCAATTATTTTTCAGAAATCTTACTTTCTAGGGTTATACGTTACGTTACCTCGTCCGTACAATTTTCACATGTACGCCATTCTAAGAATGCAGTTAGCTAAAAAAAAAAAAGAAAATTACAACGCAACAAAATCGTAAGATCTTATAGACGAATATCAAACGAAAAGAGAACCAAAAGATGCACGTCCTTATTTTTCACGAAACGAATATTTGTAAGATAAATAAGAGTAAGAAACCGAAGTGGTCAGAGACCAGCTAATATAAAAATAAAAAAAATAAACAAAATAAAACGGCAAACAAAAAGATGTTGCGAATTGTTGAAGGCATCGTTGGCTGGGTATGCATTTAATCATAGCGCAAAAAGGACTCAAATTTCTGAGAGACAAGACGCAAAAATTCACAATGATACGGTACAGCTTAGTACAATGCATTTGCAGTATTAAGATGGATTTGAGAGGTAATACGAGAGACTCGAAGTTTTTTCAAACAAAACTGAAACAGAATGTGCCACTCATTTTCTGTTACTAACGTCTAGTTAGTGTTGAGGGAATATTGTAAACCATGTTTTGCTGAAATTCACTAAGAAAACCGTAAATTTTGTAGTATGAAGTCGACATCGTCCTTTAACATCCTAAATTAAGGCATTACTAAATGTTTATTTAAAAAAGGAAAACCATCATCGTAAAGACTAGGCTTACTGTTTTCGAGAAATTAAAACGACTTCAATATAATATATGTGGGTCAACACCAACCACTTCAAAAACACTTACAAAATGAAGCATAAAAGCAAACATGAACTCAGCCAAGACTTCAAACAGGCAAGATTCTTGAAGATATATACTTGGAAATAAAGGTTCATAACACCTACTGGTGAAATGGCTGAGATCATCATTTCAATTTAATGTGTATAAATGAAGAAATGTAAGGAAGACCCACATTGTTAAACAAAATGGTTTTATAAACCGTCAAATTACTGCTAAGTTTGTTATTCTAAAAATTTCATTTAAGACAGAATGGCTGAATTACTGTGAAGAATTCGACATGTTTGCTTCCAAAATGTAATAGATTCAAGCATGAATGAATATGCCACAAATTCAAATGAAGCATTATGCGACATATCTCACTCAAGACCAAGACGACAGCAACATAGAATAAAAAAAATAATAAAAAAAAACTGCATACAATGAGAGCATTACAATTGCTACAACCACAAATTAGCTTACTGAAGCAAAAACTAATAATTCTGCGATATATATTTCTTTCAATTTCTTAAAAAACCAATGAAAGATGGTACCGTTATGAGGGATATTTTAGAGATAGTTAACTTTTATAATGCGAAGAACTGTTGATTAGTGCTCAATGTCCAATTAGAAAACTTTTTTATCAATGATAGATCAAAGATATGGATTTACGAAATCATAGACAAAAAGAAAGAAGACTATTACGAAAATACAAAAACTCTCGCCGCTTTAGTGGAATACTCAGTACTGTTGTTGTTGTGGATAGCGCTGCTGACTTGCTCCACGCTGGGTCATTCCTTGAGAATAGGCATCATAACCACCGGCACCTAAAATTATTGCAGAATGCGACAATATAAAATTATGATTTTGCAACAGATTACCATGAGTTTTTCTAAATCACAAAAAAAAAAACTGGGAGACAAAACTTAAAATTTGCACGGAAACACAAATTTTAATAATAAGCTCTAGTGCTGCACTATCCGAGCTAAACTGAAATTATAATTCTACCATAGTAGCCACCGGCTTGTCCTTGTTGATAATATCCAGCAGCAGCAGCATTACCATACCAGTCACCCCAACCACCTGCAGTTCCAGTACCTCCGCCGTATGCACCAAACGCTCCCATCTGACCCCATCCGGCTTGTCCAAACCAACCACCGTTCATGACACCCGCTCGACCGGCTCCATATCCAGCCCGCATTGCTGCACCACCTCGACCACCCAGGAAACGCTTACCTTGAGGGACGGCCTTCTTGACGTCACACTGTAAATAAATATAAGCAACAGCATTAGCCAAAAAACTGTTAGCAAACTGGTGGAGCAGAACAATAAAAACAAGAGAATCAAACATAAAAAATTACTTTTGTATATAAAATATAAATATATAACATTAACCTCGCGTGACCCAAACATTTGCTTCGGTGTAGCCGATGCCCGTTCAGCTGCTTCTTCTTCTTCAAACACAATAAATGCGAAATTTCGTCGCGCTTTTGTTTGTTTGTCAAAAGGCCATTCGATATCTTCTACTTTTCCATACTGCTCAAAATGGGCACGCAGTTCTTCTTCTGCAACAAACGCCAATTAAATCAAAAATGATTCACATCACTCCGCTTAATGCATGAGCTTCGTCCCACTCTTTGATGTCAGAAAATGAATGACCCAGTTCGAGACTTGAAGATCCAACCGTCCCACAAAACTGCACTATTATCAAACAGCATCGGAAACAAATTTTGATAGCATGAAGCAGTCTATTTACGAGTAAAGATTGCACAGTTCGGTCAGAAAAGCAGAACAAAATACATCTGAAATATATTAACCTGGATGATCGGCAGGCAAACCACCGACAAACACCTTCTTATTTTCTCGAGATTTTGCTGGCTTAACTTCAACGGTTTTCCCTTTGAGTGACTGTTCCCTTGCGTTGAGTGCAGCTCTACATGCCTCACCGGTTGTGAATTCTACAAATGCAAAACCGCGAGAACGACCCGTATTCCGATCATACTTCACCTGAGCCTGTGCTACCTCACCATACTGCGAGAAATATTGCGATAAGTCTTCGTTTGTAACGTCGTATGCTATCCCACCAACGAATATCTTCCTGTAAACGACAAATCGATATTACCCTATCACAATATTCCACATATCTCTGAAAAAATGGATTCAAGGACAACGAAATAAGCGCATACTTGTCTTCGTTGCCTTTGCCTAGATCTTTCAAGCCTCCTTCGCTAACTGTACTACCATTAACAGTTTCTGAATTCTGAGTTTGTTCTTCCTGATGACTATCCTGAGTATCCATAAGATTCTATAAAGGTAACGTAAATTTGTCACATTATCTTTTTAACACAGTTTGCTTCATATGGAGAATGTCCTCCCCTTACCTGCCATATAGGTCCATTTTCTTCATTAAGGTCAATAATAAGCAAAAACAGATTCTAAGCATGGAAATCTACACAATTTCGTATTAAATGGAAAAAAAGCGTTCACACAAATAACTGACCTGTTTACAGAAGTTATCCAATTACCAAAACTTGAATACAGGATAAGGAATTTAGATAAAGAAAGAAGCCTTATATAAATCAAAATTTACGAAAGCTTTAGTCGTTACGGACTATCTAGAAAATACCCTGAAATTTTTGACATCTTTAGATAAAATAACTGCAAATGATAAAACAAAATGTGAAAAACATCAAAGTACAGCAAGGAAAACTGCAAACATCAATAACATTAACAACTTGATTCAATAAACCATCACTGAATGGCCAGAGGCAAAGATCAGCTACATTGATTTACGTACGTGGCCAAAATGGAATTTAGGATAAATCACAACTACTATTTAGAATAACCGATAAATCACAACTACTATTTAGAATAACTGCCTTCATGTCAAGACATGTATTTATTTAATCAATCCGTATTTAATGCCACAGACAAAAAAAGGAAACCCCAATCCAATTTAAAAATTCGAAATTCCGATGGTAAACAGACAGAAAAAGAAACCTTGAGAATCATCATTCTCAGTTCGGTGTACATGCATCTATATAAATAACAGACACTCCACACTATACGATGCAAAAGAAAGTACGACCTACTTCCTGCCTCTTCAATTACAAACAGTAGAGGGAACATATTAATCTGCAATATGTCTTCGACAGAGGGCAAAAACAGCTGCATCTAGAGCTGTGATCCAGAAAAATGCAATTAATAAACAGCAGAGAGCTTGAGGAATATAAGGTCGACCAATGAAAAATTATAGATTCAGGCACTACTTCAAGATAGTGTATCTGCAGAGAGCAAGCAAAGAATAGGCCAAAAGACCCACTAACTTTCAAAGACAATTTAATCCAAAGCAAAATAAATGCAAAGTACAAATCAAGTCCTCCAAAATAACAAACAGTATAAAGTGCAACAATAACACAATTGATAATCTTGCAAATTTCAAATATCCAATCCCAATTTTGATAATTAGGAAAATAAGTATCGCTTGCTCTTCTAGTTGTTCTTATTATCTGATCCCACCTAATCAATATTAAATGGAAAACAATATCAATGGCTGATGGATTTATAATCATATGATAGACCATATCTACTCATTTAATTACGTGACCATCTACAGTCTAGAGAGATAGCTCTTATCGATTAACTACTGATAACTAAAAGATTGTCTGAATGTCCATTCAAGAGAGGATAGTGATTACTGTTCACTATAATCATATCATTTATCAGTACGTTTACGTCTAAACAGAACAATAAAACCAATACTTCAGCAATCACAAGACGAACCCACAGACACGACCACGTAACAACTCAACACCAGAAGTCAACCGCACTATGCCCTCCACATCCTACAACATAATCAAGACCATACGCAACGCACGGTGTACGCGTAACTGTTCTTATCCTACCGTATACAGGACCTTCCATATTGAACACGAAAGATTTTTTTGCAGCTCACTAGCATTCAATTTACTTCTTACGACCATTATTGGATTGGATAAGACATTGCAATGATTGTATCCGTTACTGTCAGAATATCAGTATATATGGTGACTCAGTATGCGGTAGAATAGAGATAGTTACGCATAAAACGTGTGCTGCATGACATTATCAGTTTGTAATCAGACAATGTTTAATCAAACGAAAACTTGGCTCAATTCCAACCGGGTCAATTCATAGGTCAATTCAGAGGTCAATTCACAGCTGTGGTCAAAGCAGTTAGTAAGAATAGTGGATCTATTGTGGTTCCGCACTAGCTCCCCAAATGGTCATTATTGAATAGCAGAAATCGCGCCAGAATTTCGTTGTACGTAAAGTTATGAATGATATGCATATAGATGATACACATATGCATACATGTACATACCATACACGTACACATAGATACATACACATACATATAATGTACATGTAATACTTCACTTCCGCATCAACACAGTACGTTCACTATCCATACATCACATTTGTATCCGATTAAATTTACATATAAACAATATGTGCAGTGAATCTCGACGATAGGGCAAGTTTTATGCTAATTACATCATTCGTTGATGTTACATCATTAACATAATCATTTTAAAGAAGAATAGAGTGTAATTCATCATGAGTTGCTTTCAGTTATAATTCGGTAATAACAACAGTTATGTGCTGTTTGAAATATAATCACGTAAACATTTAGGTTTCTTCGCAAACTAAAGAAATCATACTGACCGCTGGAGATATCAGCAAACCAGTAGATAATGCAGGGAGTTTTTCTTTTTTCGGGATATTTACAGTACAGTTGTAAACTGAAAGATATCAATTAGAGTACATGTCCAAACTGAAACAATCATCTGATGTCGTGATAGCTATAAGGATTATTGATAAACCGGAATGCTTCAACAAATACTGTGCAATTTGTTATTTGCAAAATTGTTTTAACTGCACTGCTAACTATTTGTTTTGGAAGAGGACTAAATTGATTTCCCCTCTTACCGGCTTTTTATTAGAGGAATCGCAGTTTAATTTGAGGAGTCTAATGAGAAAATAGAACAGCATATGGTAGCAGCGTTGCATTATAAGTAATCGTGAACAGTTCCTAGAAAGTCGATGACATGATCGGGCTAACTAGGAATTTGCCTGATATCCTGTGCAAAGCGTTTTCCAGTTGCTGTATCCTGATACATGGGAAATAGTCTTTATCAGATCTCTCCAACAGTGATGATATAAGAATTGTAAAACGGTCTTTTTAAATGTGGCGTTGTGATTTCGAAGATCACTGCTTTCGCCTATGCGTGTGGTATTCCTCTCAATATATATATATATAAGTCTACTTTGTCATTACATGACGGTTTTCGCATTTAAATTATTGTGGTGGGGAATTCCATTTTCTTTTTTTGAAATTTCGAAATCTGAAACTCCTGCAAAAATATGAAATTTCTGGTTTCTCGGGATGTTTTGTCTTACCAATGGTAGTAATATGGTGATAGAATCTAGTAAAAATGTTTATTAATTGAAATGTGGATTTTGGTGCATTTAAAGAGAAACTTACTGATCAAAAACATTTCTGTTATCATGTTTTTAACCTCTTCTACATATGACATGTTTCACTTTATCAAAACGATTCATCATAAAGCATTTCATCCATTTCATCCCAGCCATGATAATGATACGGTATAGGATTGACAAACATTCGTTCGTCGTACACAACATCTTCTAGGAATAATCCCTGAGGTGGAGCTGCCACCATTCCAAAATGATGAAGATTTTCAGGATTTGGGTTGTCTAGGAACCATATCAAACGTTCCCGTTGCAGACGTCCGTAAGCATGCTCGACAATGGTGCGTACCATATGTCTTATCTGAAAGTAATATTTTTACTATCATTTAAAGCAAAATATAAGGAATTGAAAAACCCTTAGCTTTAACAATTTATCAATCCTCTATATTTCCACAATAGGGCACTTTTGGACGTATGCATAAGTTTACAGTTTTTCCAACAAAAGAGTTTTGCTTACCTCATTATGCTCTTTGCTTTAGTCTGAACTCCTATTCTACACAACACATACATAAATACTTCATCTTATCGTATTCCTTTTAGTCTTTGTTTTTCTGATTCAATTCATGGACTGCTAATTCCAGTCTTATAAAAAAGTTGTTTAGTGGCAAAAAATGTAAAGATATAACACCTACTTGTGATCGCAAAAAAGACCTTGAAATAATATTAATATCGATTAAACTGAAACCGTTAGTATCCCCAAAACGACTCTCTCCTGCAATGGTCCATTACCTTAATCGAGATTTCAGGAAACATTTGATTCAGTATAAAGTCAATATATGGTTTTTGAGTAGTGCGAACAGCTAATTTCAAAATTTTTGGAAATGTAGCGAAAATTAATTGTGTATTGCTCCAAGCATTAGAATAACATTTCAGAATGTACCTGTTACTGAGAGCTTATATTTCAACCATAGTTATTACATGTATGATAATTGATTGCAATACGTCGTTTCCCTGCATACTGTATTGTAAAATTGGTTGCAATAATTTTTTTTAATAAATAAAAAGACTAGCAAAGTGCATAAAATAGCATAAGTTACACTAACCTCTTGAAATGCCAACATGTAACATATGCCTCATCGTTGGTGGTCGACTATCAGTCCTTAAGCGATTACGTAATGGATATTTCATGAACGAGGCCATATTGTGCGTACCATGAAAAAAAAAGTGCACTGTCTCTAAGTTTAGAACAGAAAGTGTAATTGTAATGAATACTAAAAATATTGACAGATAAAAGACGGATGAAAAATTCACTTGGAATAAGGAACATGCATCTATAGCCTTCTGGATATCAAAACCATTCGGTAAGAACCACAAATACGGCCTTTCAGCAAATTGCCACAACAATGGCTCTTCTGTATTTTTCAACCATTCTTTCTCGTTTTCTGCTATGGCTAATCGATATTTATATTTCCTATAAAATTTCCAAGAAGACAGAAGGTACCCAACATTCATTAACATTGGTTACTCATAACACTTCAACCTATATGCATCATTTAAAAGTTAGTGCAAATGAAATTATTTTTTTCTTTAAATTAGTTTAGTTCTTGTTTTTTGTCTTTTCTCAAATTTCACTAAGGGAAATAGAAAACTAATAATACCTGTATGAAACATTTCTCCTAGAACAGAAACCTTTTGAGACAGCATGAAAATCCAGAATACGTAATGACGCACCAATACATTCATTAACTTTATGATTCCAATTATTTACTAGCTCAGTTTTGTCCTTATCTGCATTCTCGATAGGAATTTGCATGATAAAAGCATTTCGTATTGCATGTACTCCCGCATCAGTTCTAAATTGATCATGTCCAGAATGAATACATTAGCCGGGAAAAACTTTCGGATACTTTAGAGCATCTCAAGAGTCAATTATATTCACAACACCTTCTTAAATCGCTGAATTGTTGCGTTGTATAATCGACAAACCTGCTTGATTGCGACATTTTTAATTGCTTTCCGACATCTCGAAAAGTCTTTCGCATTAGTGTCTTCAGAAAACTAAGCACATTATGATTGATACTTCCATTAGCAATAGATACAAATCGAGCACCATCATAGGATGCCCATAACAAATACCGATATACGCTATTTCCGCACATCTCTCTGAATCTAAACAGTACATCCAGCTAATGAAATGAATGATCACAAATATCTTAAAACTTTATTGCATAAAGATAGCAATATGTACCTCCAGCATTATAACTATTTTTAAACCACTATATTCCACCCTTGCAATGGTTATTAACGGTTCATTCTACGTGGTGTTTATGAAGTAATAACAGCAACATATCTTTCAACTCTCCTACGTTTAAGAAATTACTAATTCTGCTGAATAATCATACTTCAGGTGAAACAGTAATCGGTTTTTGTCAAGTAATCTGAAATGGAATCTATTTTAATCGCAAATGTAAACAAAAAAGTCGAATATAACAACTTAAGTGACAACACATTATCCAGAACTACTATTAAATTTAACAAATGCTGCAGGTAAACCAATTCAGATAACAATTATTCATCGTAGAGAATGAAAAATAGGAAAAAAAAAGCACAATCCAACAACAATTAACTAAAATAACATGTATCAAAACCGTTCTACAAATACTAGTACAGTAACAACACAGTGTAAATAACGAACATCACCCGCGGTACTGCTTTTAATAATACTTTCCACAATTCAGAATCACTCAGAATATCAAATTAACAACCACTGGAAAGCAAATCACAACACTTAATAAATCTGTGCTATAAGGGAAAACGAATTAAAAAATTCAACAATTTACTGCAGCAGTAAAATTCTCACATCCACAATAATCAGCAATGCATCGGCTATTCGGCAGACTTACATCAATAAAGGCGTTTGTCGTAACTGAAAATAGCTGCTGCTAATTATTTCAATTGGCTTTTCCAGATTTCAAGACTGTTATGGACAGCTCTTACAATTTTTCTCTGAAGTTTCTCTGTGAAAATAAAGCGCTGTTATAAAAATACGACATATTATGAAAAAATGCGATAAGCTTACGAATGCAGAGAATGCACTCCTCCCTCAACTTGTGCATTCGATGACCGCCGCTCAAATCTGACTTCACCACGAGCAACACCATTCCTAAAATAGGACTATTTTCTTTTCGAAATTATCTAACAGTATCCCACAACGTAGGAAACAAAGATATTAAACGATATCATAAACAAAGAAAAACAAAGATGGAAAAAATCATTTGATTAAAACGAGAACCTGAGTTCATTTAGATTTTTGACACCGATATCTTGAAAACCATGCTGAATTCCGCGCACCAAATATGGAACGAATTTATGAACGCTACCTCTATCTCTCATCGTAGCAGATACCCCTTGAGCAACTTTTATCGTATCCGATGTACTGAAAACAGACTTGTTTAATATGAATATATAGTAAATATACAATCTCTCACGTGAAACAGATATTTAATTACATGAATTCTGCATTAAAAAAAGAAACTTTTATGCATATCAGACTCGAAAAGCAAACTACAACGCATTTCTGAAAAAACGGATTACCTGTTAAAATATCTATCCTGACTACTGATATTTGCTTCCATGGCATCTAGTGAACCCATACCACGATAATTTTTAAGACGTACACCGCTTGGACCCCAGAAATATTCTCCAGGTGCTTCTGTTGTGCCTGCTAAAAGACTACCCATCATCACTGTCGATGCGCCAAGCGCCAAAGCCTAAACTTGTCAACTGAGAATTTCGAATTAAAAAAGTTACAACGGAGAATTACAAATACATCATAATATTACCTTCGTGATGTAACCAACATCTCGTATTCCCCCATCAGCAATGACGGGAATACCACGAGTCCTGGCATATTTTGCGACTTGATACACTGCTGTGCCTTGTGCTCGTCCAACTGCAGTAACTGAAACACATATAGAGATGAAAATACTGCTGTACGCTTTATTTCAACACAACACCGGAACAAGAAAAGTCGAGTTTCTCTAAGCTGATGGTGGTATTGTCTATAAATGCATATGCAATAGCAAAAATCACATGTTTATAAAGTTGAGTAGAAAATATATATACCTTCTTGAGTAATACAAATTGAACCACTGCCCATACCAACGCGAATGGCATCCGCTCCAGCATTAATCAAAATTTCTGCTTGCTTTTGTGTTACAACTAAAGATAAGGAAATATTTAGAAAAAAATCCATTAATCCAATTAATGCATTATCTCCAGTACCAGACACTCCACATTTTTCATTACGTATGAAAAAGTTAAACTTCAATAAGGTAACATTCCATCATAATGCTCGAGAATACTCATCTGTTAAATACGCAACCTGTATAAAACTGTATCTAATTAATCAGTGACTAGAAGAACATGAAAGGCTATTTTACTCAAAATCAAGTACCAAATAAGTTTGCAAGGTAAGCGGATACAAAGCCTAATAGTGTAGGGAAAATGTCGCCTCCTCCAATATGGCAATTCAGGCACTATTCTAAAAACAAAAAACGTACGATAAAAAAACAATATAACGTAACTTGCCATTGCCCGCAATTATTTGTGGTGTTTTTGGATAATTGCTCTTTATCCATTTCAAAAGATTCACTTGATACATGCTAGCACCTTGTGAAGAGTCCTACAAATATAGAAACATTCACAAGGTAATGCACAGTTTCAATGCAAAGCTTCAGAGTTCATTCTTCAAAAAAAAAAATCGTTTGAAATTAATTTAATAGATGCAACGGCCAAAGCAGCCGGATTTTCGCATATAGTTTATATATGGCATATATATGTTTCTCTATTTCTTCTATTTTTAATAAAGCAAAGATAGTAAACAAACTATGCATATTCTTAAAATATATTTAAAGACATCAAAAACTAAGAACTTTACCCAGTATGTACGAGGAAAAGTTCTTAACATTTTTTCCCTATTAACTTTCATCTCCGACAACTAACTTCTTTATGTTCGACAGCATATACAATGAGTAATATAACTGAAAAATCGCTGCTGTTTCAAAGAATCATTCAAAATTAAGATAGAAGGAATTTTCTGAGTCAATTTCCATTCTAAAATCCTGCAGAAAAATGCTCCTCTACAGAAAGGCTACATGTAATGGGACAAATACACTAGTGATATAATATCAGATGAAACATTTAGTGCGTTATTTGCACTGTGTCATTTCTATATTTTGTCATATAGTGACAAATAACGCCCTGAAATAATTCATAACTATTGTATTAATGAGACTGCTCTCGTAAGTCGCATGGAAGAATGTGACGGAGATGAGCGAAGGTAAGATAAACTTTATCACTTACAATGACAAGAACATCAGCGCCAGCTGCAGCTAACTTCTTTACTGTTTCTTTTGCAGATTCCCGAGTATTTATAGCTGCTCCCACTCTCAACTGTCCTTTCAAATCATACGAACTCCATGGAAAATCTCGAGCCTTCTTCAGATCAGTGCGTGCTATTAAGGACACCAATTCGTTCTTGCTGTTAACGATAGGTAATTTTCCTGCAAGTCCAATTAGTGAAAATACAAAAATTAACAACATGTAACGATATCGATATCTAATCAATTTAACAATTGTAACGATATCTAATCATAACAGAAAATATTATCTTGCTCATCATCATCTAAAGAAATACCCTTCCCGAAGAAAATATTAGACATTTAGTAAAGACAACATTTCAATAAAAAGCGACAAATAATCACTTACCTTTCTTTTCATTTTCTAAGATTTTATAGGCATGTTCTAAAGTCAAATCTTCACTGCCCGTTATAAGTCGATCAAGCGGGACCATTACTTCGCTAATTTCTGTGGTCGAATATTTGCTCTCATCAATAAAGTCTACATCACGTGAAGTTACCAGACCTACGGTTTAAATAAGATTTAAAATTAATAACAAGTATACAACCTTGAAATGCAGCATAAATTTTACGGAACCAATTCTAAATTTTATAAGTCCAACTTTTTCAAAAATCCGAAAAAGCATTTTCTAGTCTTTAGTAATTAATTTTCCTCAATTAATTTCTCGCTGGTTCCATCTTAAAGATGATTAAATGACTCAGGCATAGGAAAGTTTTTGACACAAACAATACCTAATAACTGGCCACCAACGTGTCCTGTTGACGTAACTGGTGTTCCCGTAAAACCGTATTTCTGCTTTATTTTCATCAAATCTAACACTGTATCAGTCTGTTTGATACAATGAGGATGCGTTATAAATCCTTGCTTGTAACGCTATAAAATTTAATTAAATGATAAGAAAACATTTTTTCAATTTTTTATCCTTCTCTGGTTGTAGCAAACAATTCTCACAAGCAGGATAAAGAAACACTTCGTTCCTCTAAAAATACCTCGTCATGATATGGGTCTCCTCAGTGATTTTTCCTATTTTGCATTTCTCAGAGAGGCTAGCAACACTGAGATTTGACTAAATTTGATAAAAGTTTGACTAAATTCCTAGTAAATAAAAAATAGAAAAAAACATATCTAAGAGTTAGAAAGTTGGATGAGCAAAACTTTACCTTAACTTTGATAACTTCTTCAACCTGCTTTTCCAAAGAAGCAAAATTGGAGTGAATGATACCAATACCGCCGTGTAACTGAAAAAAAAAAATCGTTGGTGCTGCTTTAATATATAGTTGTTTGCGAATACTGTTCTTGCCAATTTCAATCATATATAAATCGCACCATCTGATCGACTAATGCATGTCATTTACATTAACGATTCATCAATGCATTAGCAAACAATCTATCTTCTAACAGCTAGCTATTTACATTATGAGAACTGTTCAACAATCTATAAGAAAAATCTTAATAAGCCCAATGTTCCTTCAAACTGATGATGATAAACGGTTATTCAAAGTATAACTGAATCAGCATATGAAGATAGATATAATTTATGCTAAACAATTAGCGCATATCATTTGTCATCAATAAAAATGGTATCTAACCGCCAGAGCAATCGCCATCTCGCATTCTGTTACTGTATCCATCGGTGATGATACCAATGGCGTTTTAAGCGTAATATCTCTTGTTAAATGTGTAGTTAAATTAACGGAAGAAACATCAAAATTGATATAACCGGGCAATATGTTGAAATCACTAAAACAACAATGCTATGAGCACATATATTTCATTTAAAAAGGTTTACTTTCATCTGACCATTCAATTATTTTATTTTGTATTCATTCCTCTTACAAAAATTTTTTAATGCAAAGAATTTGGATTGATCTGAAAGATGACGGAAGAATGAACGAAATAACAGTACTTGTATGTCAATCCAACGTGACCGCTCATAAGTTCGTCGATCGTTTGTCCATCATAATTTTCGACAACACTGTCACCATCCATCTTCAAAACCTGCTATAAATTTAAAAAATGAGCTCGAAATTTTCAAGAAAAACATGGAAATCAAAAGGAAACACACACATCTAATGCTTAAAACGTCTTGAGCTTGAGAATGTAAAAAATGATTTTTAAGCCTGAGAAGAAAAAGACAATGTGAGATTCACAGTTAAGCAATAGTAAAAAAGAAATTTTGGATTGCTACATTATCCATCTTATCATGGATTTGTTCAGGTAGCACACAGAAATTACAATAAGCGCACAGAGAATATAGTAATCAATATTACTTGATATATCTAGCAATATTAATATAAATTACAAAAAGAAATTCCTCATACGACATTTCTAATTACAAAGAATAATTATAAGGCGTGAAGAATCGATACTTACTTAAGAAACTAATCGATAAACCAGAAAATTGAACTTATCCGAATTACCGGCTAAATGAGATTTACCTCAGTGCATTGAATGGAAGTAATTAGAATCCGATTCTGATTCTGATATTAGGATTAGCCGTATCCTCCTATTTCGCACCTATCCTATTTCGTTATACGGTTGCAGTTCAAGCATTTGTTTCGATTGAAGTTATAACGCTTGTTACACTGAACTTTGAGGTATTTTCGTTGTCCCGAAATTTGGGAAAAATGCCATTGTTCTGATGGAAAAACATAGTTACGCAGTTTATCCAACACGCTGAACTTATTGCTAAGCTATAACTGCATGAATTTAAATGTTCATAGGTCATGATCGAGACATTTTAGTCTATTAATTGATAGTTTGTAACAAATGAATGTCAAAAAATTTCTGTTGAAAAATATAATTCACACACACATAAGCTTCTAGTTAAATAGTGGTCCTATTATATTAATAGGTCATGCATAATATCAGTTGATGCGCTATTAGTAATTAACAAAGATAACGATTTTACATGTTCAATTGTAATTCAGTTTAGTTGTATATCAATAAGCTGGCAAAGAGTTATAGTAATCATAAAGCTACAATGAATTTTTCGTAGGGCACATGCGATACAGAATGATGCATTTTCATCCCCAAATTAACAAGTATAAGTATTACTTGAGGAGTAGAATTACTGATGCGTGACAATTACTCTCCTCTCACTCGTTCCCCCGGAAGTTAGCGGGATCTTTGCATGTGTTTCTGTAATAATCTAACATTGAAAATATAGCATTAATTGAAGAGTAGGATTATTAATGTCAAAATGTTACCGTCAGAATGTTTCTTCATTGTTCTGAAATCTTCTGATCAAGATTTTCAAACATCCGAAACAAAGTTCATAATGATTTTTTAGTTTATTCGAGTCTTTTCAGGGCCAGAAATTTGGTGCCTTCCGTCCTTTTTCATTATATTTTTCTTAAATTGCTCAAGGGCTTGCTCACCTTCGTTTTCGTTCGATTGATCCTGGATACCTATCAGTTCTAAGTGCCAGAAGTGGTCGATGTCTTCGTGGGCAGTGGTACCACATGATATATGTGAGCTCACTAATGCAGGATTTCCTTTGCGAATACTATTTATATAGCTATTTCCCGCTATCGGTGGTTCCAGTTTTGTCCTGAGTAACACGAATCCTGATTCCAGTTCTGGTGCTGCATCTAGTTCGATAAGTTTGAAGAAGTCCTTTGATTCCAGTGAGTATTTCGGGCTGCTTCCAATAACCATTTATCCCTTTCCGTCTTCCCATTTCTCACACCAGTCTCTGCTTTAGTTGAGTTGCACTTGTTCGGTAATTTGTTGCCGAATGAAGCAATATTAATCTCTCGTCTTCCACTCCTCGAATGTAACCTTTTTGCTAAATTAGTTGAAATAAATGAGAACTGGGAACTCAAGTCAAATAGCGCCGACGCTTTCGTTTAGAATTTCAGAACCTTTGGGTTTGTGATGCTAATCTCCTTATATAGAAGTAAGATCCTCCTACCTTCTGGTCGTCCTTCTCATCTACTGTAGTATTTCTCACTGTTGATTCCAACTTTTCTTCTCGCAGTTTTCCTGGTTTAGCTTTCTTTGCGATGTACATAGCGCTGAATGATATCTTTCTTTTTCTTTATTTTGTTCTGTTTTTTTTTTTTTTTTTCGCAAATACATAAAATTATTTCAAATAAGAAATAACAAATAATCAAGAAAAGTGTGGCATTATTTAAAGTATTTTATTTTTGTTTTTTTCTGATCAGGAAAAGTTCAAAATTTTAAAACCTTGCACCCATTAATGCAGTTAGTTGTTCCGGTTGAGCAATTTCTAGAAAATCGCTCAGTAACAAAAGTTTTGTTTTCAATCAAGGATTAAAAAAACACAAAAAAATTTCAGAATTCAGAAAATTTTTCCCATAATTTCAAATGCTAACACTGGAAACTTCCACAAATTACTTAAATTCCAGTGGAAGTGAAACTAAGTAAACCGTTCCTTACTATTCAGTGCCCAAAATCAAATCATCCCAAAGCATAAAACAATCAAATAAAGCTAAAAAATTCCTTGCAAGTTAAATATATGAAACTAAAGTACTTCAAACACTACAAGCGTACTTGTACTTTTGATGCTGGAATTCAACAAAGACAACATAAATACAATAATGCAAACGATTTCATTAAAGACACTTTAAAAACACTGGACAAAGACTGAAAACCATTAGTAATAATTATCAAATCAATAAAAATACTTATTTATTAAAAATGTTACTCAGTAACAAATAACCTTAATGACAAAGTAAATGAATAAGAAACACTCAACATTCAACAGTTTGCCTAGGACAAGGATTTAAAGAAAAACAAAACAAACAATTGAAATCAAACTAATCCAGTTAATAGTAAGTGATGATCAAATTTTTTGACAGTTCGGAAAAGTTTTTCCGGCGAAGTTTTTTAATTTTCGGTAATATAAGTACACATCAGATATAGCAAGCGCAGTATAAAATGATCGCAATTTCCCATAATTGCTTTACTCCCTTCTCAAACTTTGATTTCAATTATTTTGGCATTAAAAGTTACTTCGAATAACAGAACTTTTTTTCCAATCTTTGTCATAATTTTTTTTATAATTTTTTGATTTTTTTCACTTTTTCTCCTTTTTTTTCTTTTTTTCCTTTTTTTACTATTTTTCATTTTTTAATTTTTTTTTGAATACGAACCCGCTTCGGCGCACTCAATGGGCAGACAGTTGCGAAGTGGGTGCTAAATGATATTACTGTCCTAAAAGAAAACGACTTATGAATGTTTTTCTGTAATCATTCAAACATTCAAGTTTCCTTTTTTTGCCCCCGTAATTTATTTTATGAATTTTCAAGAAATTCTCACCTGGAATTAAGGGGCAATTAGCATCCTCTTCTCACAAAATCTAATTTGATCCAACAAGATCCAATCTAATCCAAAGCTTTGCTAATTCACGTCACATAGAAAATCAAGTTCTTTTCCAATTCAAATTCTGAATAGAAAATTCATATACACGAAATGAGATTAAAATTATAATGAGCATCGAAACCTTCGATATACTAAAAAGCTCACGAATATTCCGAAGTTCAAGATACAGTCCGATGTTTCAAAAAATCAAAATGATCGAATGTTAGAATAGTGAAAAATTCCATCCTTTCATTAATTCCAAACTTTACTAGTTCTGAAATATTTTCAGAAATTAAGAAAAGAAATCGAAAGTTCAAAATTTCATTCTAAGATTGAAAAAAACACAAGAAAAATTCAAAAAATTTTTCTCCATAATTTCTAGCATTATTTCATGCCCTTAATTCTCAAAGAAAAAATTATCGAAGATAGGTATAACTTTAGAACTATTTTGATTAGCCACGCCTACTACAATTTACAAAAAATGATCACAAGATTAGTGTCAACTCGTAATTTATCGCAAAAATATTTGGTGAAATCATTGTCTTTTAACCTGTCAGTTTGAATCAAAAGAATGCTTGGATTCAATTGGAAGTTTCCAAAAATCATTCGAATTTCAATAAAGACGCTACCTTATTATCTAGTTTTCCAAATCAAGTCATCCCAACGCATAACACAATCAAATAAAATTAAACTTCTCTCAAGTTAAGTGTATAAAACTAAAATACTACAAGTTGGCACTCGTAGAAATTTGACGATAAAATTTAACAGGCTAGACAACATTAAAATAATAGTCAAACAATTACATTAAAAACGCTTTAAAAACCAATAAAAACACTTGTAAGCAACAATGTTTGCATTAATGACAAAACAAAATGAGATGGAACAATAAACATAGTTATTTGCCAACTGTTAACATCAGCACTTCAACATTTCGTCAATTTCATACAAACACATTTGCAACACTTTCAAACAACATTAGGCCATCTCATTTCAGTACAACAATTAATGGAAATATGAATCATAGGCAAATAAATATAATAATAACAAACATAAAGAATCAAGATCTAAATATCATAACCTCATTGAAACACAAACTCATGCTCATTCGGAACAATTTTAATTTAAGTATTCAAGTCCTCATTGAATTGATCCAAAATGTGTACCTTTAACTTCATTTTCAGTTTTCATGAATTTTGTTTTATTTTTGAAATTTTGAATTTTACAGAAAGGAAGAAATGAAAAAAACTTCCAATTTAAAATTTGATTCAAATTTTGAATTCGATTTTTTAGAAATTCTATTTTTAATTAAGAGGAAATTCAAAAATGACAGAAAGTTATGGTAAAATTAAAAATGTATATTGAAATACACTATTTATTATCATGGACTTAGTATTGAGAGAGACGAAGATTTGCAATGCGGTCCTTCCCATAATTGCTTCATATTGACATCGGATGGCCGTGATGATTACCACCTGGTAATTGGTTGATGGTTAGACGTTTGGCGCTCAGTATTGTGACCTGGGTTGTTTTCACGTTGCTTCAGTGACCTTTCGGAATGACTTGTAAAGGAATAAGTAATTTCTAGCTTTTCAGTTTATTGGTTCTGCAATGTGGAGCAATCATCTTCCTCATTAGCCTCACTCATTTGGCGTAAATGCCAGTACATCATCAATTCCAGTTACGTCATCGATGTTGCATCCATCGAAGAAGGAAATTGCTCTAATGAATCGACAAAAGGTATTTTATTATTCACACATAAGAGTCAATTTAAGAAGCAGAGTTAATCAATTTATGGGCTTAAAATTATGTGCAAAGTTTATGAATAAGATGGTGAGGAATACAGTAGTGTTATGGAATGAACTGTTATATTGATAGTTGTATGAATATAACGAACGATAATTTACTTCATAATGAAATTTTTTTTGATGGAAGAAGGTTTATTGCATTGTTATATAAATCATAAAATTATTGCATAAAAGCATATTGATTAATTTTCGATTATGAATGGGTTTATTGCTCGATTAATATAAATAAGATGAAGGATGTATTTGTTGCTATATGTATATATGTGTAGAACATATTACTTTTCATGGGAATATGTGATAGTTTCTGAAAAATATTTTAGTTTGAATACAAAAATTAATGTTTTTGGATCAGAAGGCATATGTTATTATATTTGTTATTATTGCATTTATTATTATTATATTTGTTATTATTATATTGATTATTATTATTTTTTTTTATTTAATTTATTTTTATTTTTTTATTATATAAATTTATTATTATTATTATTATGTCTATTATTGTTACTTTATTTATCATTGTTATATTTATTATTTTATTATTATTATATTAATTACTATCATATTTTTTCACTTGTTTTGTTTTTATTTTTCTATTATTATGTAATTTATTATTATTATTAGAGAAATAATAATATTATGCCAATCATTCCTACATGTTCTTCTCGTCTCCTCCTAAAATATTATTATTCTTTTATTTCCTTCTTTAAATTTTGATGAAAAAAAAAAAAAAAAAAAAAAAAAAAAAAAAAAAAAAAAAAAAAAAAAA